>JANIWJ010000026.1:0-229835 GCA_030705055.1 Kodamaea plutei | reverse complement strand
ATGGTGCTTTCAACGAGCAAAATCTTGAATGCGCTTATGAGTCTGCTTCATTCGTGTGCAATGTATACGAGAGTAGATTCAAGGATTTTTTAAATAGTCACTACGATAAGTATCTTGGATTCCTAGAAGGATCAATTCATCCTCAGATAGAATAAATTTGCTCTTCATCATCAATAGAGCTTATATAACATGTATAACTTATTTCGCAAAATGAATAAGATTTGTACTATTCCATAAAGATTTTACTTTTGCACCCAATGGAGCCAAGAAAAACTTGTAAAACGATAAACGATACTCTTTTGCATTCTGATATTTCTGCCTCTAGTTACTATATTATTCCAGAAAGCTGTCGCTTGCGCTGCAATGATGTTTCTAATATCAAGCAACCCCACCCAACAGGCTTTTTGTTGTATTTGTGGGAGGTGTGTGTTACCCATGTTTCAGTTTTCGGGGGATTTTAATTCTGTGAAGTTGGTGTCTATGTGCTTCGAAATCACACCGTGTTTGATTTGAAGTTTTACTGTTTTTTGATTCGTAAGGCGCAGAAATTGTTCATAACTTACACATGGCCCACATAGCAATACTTTTGCACTTCCTAAATTCCAATTCTAATCATAGCCTTCTTCATTTCGATAATCTCTGGCAATAATCTTCCAGAAGGAATAGTTTGATTTTTAATATAGTAAACATGAGGGGTGGTAGAGTGCTCAATAATCTACTGTATAGTCTATAACAGTTATCTAAGCTAAGCAGGTCTCCCTAGTGCTATCAGCTTTTAAGCTCTAATATGTACATGTGAACTTCTGTAACCACCGTCTCTTTGCTCATTATTTTATCAAACCTAAATCTAAAACCTACTTATACCAATAAACTAGTTTAAAACTAAAACTGGCACTAATCCCCACACATACCTGACTTGCATTTTATTTAGAGAGATTCCTAATAGGTTATCTATATTTAACGATATAAAATATAATTAAATTTTGTTATATAATCGGCCTTCCTCAAGGTAAGGAATCATGCGTATGCAGAATTCCTGGAATCGGACTATATAAGAAACGCAGTGAAGTATATAGGATGATTAGTTTTCTCTTAGATTACGAACTTAGTTTACTGTTTAGATGTTAGTAATAAACAGGTTTTCGAGTTTTCTCCTATTAGTGAACGGGTCGGTTAAACGGTAGACCTTAACCGAAGTTCACATGTACCAGTTACAGCTGGGTTACTGATAGTGTTAGGTGAACCGGTACAACCATAACGAATAGGTACTATGCTTAAGTTATATCCTCGATCCTATATAAATCGTACTGTATTTAGGCGCTAATGAGAATGACTTGTTTGAAAAAGTTCAAGAAGTTGCCTGGTTAGCTCAATCGGTAGAGCATTTGACTCTTAGTTCAGGATATCAAAAGGTTACGGGTTCGAGCCCCGTATCGGGCTACTTACTTCTTTTTTGTTTTCGAGACTTGTTTTTTCTTAGTAATTAATACTTTATTTGAGTATTTTATACATTGCAAGGTTTTTATTTGAAAATCGCTTTAGATATCTTTCTTTTAGACCTGTCTTAACTTGTTTCAATTTGGTTTTGCAAAGAAATTGTTGAAACGTCTTACAAATTGGAAACTATGTTCTAAGAATCTTGGTCAGTCTGGAATCAATCAAAGTAAAATTTTAAAGACACCCATGCATATTTAAACATTTCTTCAACAAAAGTTTAACGGTCACCCAATATAGTTTTCACAAGCCAGCTACGTTACTTGCGACCCCAAGTAAAACTAGAAGACACACATGCATATTCTCTGCTGCACCAAGAGTAAAGGAAAGCTTGCATTGAAGAGTTTAACAGAGTTCACGAGCAAATAAAATCAGTAGTTGCCCCTAGTCTTCTTGATAGAAAAAGAATACCTTAACCAGCAGTAAGCCGCAATCATACGACACTAACAAGAGAAATTAAAAATCTATGATATCCCTTAATCCTTGAAAGATCAGGTGAAATTTTAACTCATGTACAATCTTTCACATCAAAAACTTCGCGTATCTTAGTCCTAGTGTATATAATTCACAAATTGAAAACACCGAAATATAAGTCTAGTCTGTTACCGAATGCACTCAAGTCATTCATTTCAAAGCACAATTATAACCAAAGCAGTTTTAATAAATGGATAAGACAAGCAATTTGCTCTAAACTTCAACAAAAAAAAATGAATTCTAGAATTTGCACATGCTTCGATTATGAGAGTATGTGTTATGTGTTAAACCTTGCAGGTTGAAGTCTGAGATAGGGTTTTTGCCCCACCTTTTCTTTCTTCTTTTATGTCAGTCCACTTTTTGTCTACGTGACAAGTTTTCCCCTCAAATACTTGCTTCAAATGATCGGTGTGCAGCTAGTCTATATGTGAATTTAGTACTGAAATTCACATGCCAGTTGGGAAAAATAGCACCCCCACAATACGAAAACAGTTTAAATGTTATAGAAGATTCCACCGTAGCGATCCGTCGAACAGCAATAATGTCTATTATCGAAGATTTGACCCCATATCTTAGTAGATGGTACCTGGTAATTTTTGCAGCTATCGCTGTGTATGGAATTGTAAGGGTCATTAAAATTCAATTGTTCATTAGAAAACATGGATGCGAAGAAGCTCCTAGGGTAAAGCTATCTGGTTTCATATCTGCAGGGTTTTTACCAGTGATTTTGAAATCAAGAGAGGTTGGAGAGTTGTTAGACTTCATTATAGAATCTTTTGGATTAGATGCTATGACAACCTCTTATCTCAGGCTTGCTGGTATCCGTGTCGTATGTACCCTGGATCCTGCTAATATTAAGGCACTTTTGGCAACTCAATTCAATGATTTCTCCCTTGGTATAAGACATGCACATTTATCTCCATTGTTGGGTGATGGGATTTTTACCTTGGATGGTGAAGGATGGAAACAATCGAGGTCTATGTTAAGACCCCAGTTTGCTAGAGATCAAATTGGTCACGTTAAGGCTTTGGAGCCACATGTGCAAAACCTTATAAGGCACATTGATTATGCAGATGGAGCTACTTTTGATATTCAAGAATTGTTCTTCAGATTTACAGTTGATACCTCTACAGAATTCTTGTTTGGTGAGTCAGTTTGCTCATTATATGACACTAAATTAGGTTTCCCAGAACATGTTATTGAGGGTAAGGAGGGGTTTGCAGAGGCGTTCAATACAGCCCAGGTTTACCTTGCGGTCAGAGCATTTACTCAAATGTTTTATTTTTTGATTAACAACTCAGAGTTCAGAAGTAGTATTAGAGCTGTTCACAAGATTGCAAATTACTATGTTCAGAAAGCGTTAAGTTTCACTCCAGAAGAACTCGAGGAAAAGTCAGCAAACAGTTACGTGTTCTTGTATGAATTGGCAAAACATACCAGAGACCCTAAAGTTTTACGTGACCAATTATTGAACATAATGGTTGCTGGTAGGGATACTACTGCAGGATTATTGTCGTTCACACTCTTTGAGCTTGCCAGAAACGAGGATGTCTGGGAAAAACTTCGTAAGGAGGTTATATCTCATTTTGGAGCAGGATCTGACCAAGATGTGGATGATATATCCTTTGAATCTTTGAAAAAGTGTGAATACTTAAAGTTTGTTTTGAATGAAGTATTAAGATTGTACCCATCTGTTCCAATCAATTTCAGAGTTGCAACTCGTGATACCACCTTACCTACTGGTGGTGGTAAGAGCGGAACGTCACCAGTATTTGTTGGCAAGGGAACAACTGTTGCTTACAGTGTGTATGGTACACACAGGGACCCGAAATACTATGGTAAAGATAGCTTTGAATTCAGACCGGACCGCTGGGCTGATGGTAAGAATTTAGGCTGGGCTTACTTACCATTCAATGGAGGACCACGCATTTGTTTGGGCCAGCAATTTGCCTTTACCGAAGCTTCTTATGTTGTGGTGAGATTGCTACAAACCTTTAGCAAGATTAAGCTTATGGATGATAGAGCTTATCCACCAAAGAAATCCATCCACTTGACATTATCTCATAAGGATGGGGTATTTATTCGTCTTACAAAATAGCCTAAGAGAACGTGAATAGTAGTATCTACGCCAATTTGATTAAATGGCCCATTTTCATAGTATAAAAAAATGTGATGTTATCAGCCAGTAAAATGCTTACAAGTGATCAGAAATCTTAGAGAAAGGTTTTCAATATTTGGTTATAAAGATACAGCCAAGTCCGATTAACCTTGAAAGAAAGGAATATCAATAAATCTAAAAAAAAAATAAATGTCAATAAATCTAAAAAGAATGGAATGTCAATAAATTTACAAAGAATGGAATGTCAATAAATCTACCAGAGAATGGAATATCAATAAATCTAGAAAAGAGTTGACTATCAATAAATCTAGAAAAGAGTTGACTATCAATTAAATAAACCTAGTTATTATGGATTAGAACCCAATGTTCAATAAACCTAGTGACAAGAATCAGATAAACCTATAGAAATCCACTAATAAAACTATTCTAGAAATGGAACGAACCGTCGCGTTCACAAATAGTCATTCTTACGCAGAAGCAAATGAATACACCGGATTCTTGGCAACAAGGCATTCTGCAAACAAGTAAACGATGCTATCAATAGAGTTTGCGGATATTGACCGTTAATTAGGTGCAGGATAATCACGATCTTTTTTAATTCCCAAGTTCGCTCTAAAAATGAAAACCTCAACTCCACAAACATGACGCAGACACAACGCCATTCTAGACGGAGTATGGCTGCTGAAGATAATGCCAGGGCCAGTGCACTGGCTACCTCTGGTGTGGTCAAGCCACCATATGGCGATGGGTCTAATAAAATCTTTGGGATGGAGAACTTTGGTAATACATGCTACTGTAACTCTATTATACAGTGTCTCTACTACTCCAAGGAGTTTAGAACAAAATTGTTAACCCACAATACAACATCACACGAGAGAAGATTGATTCTGCCGGGCACAAGGGTCCACGGATTCACTCTGAAGTATGAGCAGCTATTGGCCAAAAAGGTGAAGGAGCAGAATATCAAGCTCCCCACTCTTACATCTACCAACATCAACAATGCCTACGGAAACAATAACAATTACTTATATCGAGAAGTGGAGGTGCCTACCGATGAAGATAAACCAAAATCGAAAAAAGGCTCTTTGTTTGGCCTAAAGTTTAACTCGTCAAGCAACGTCTCAACCATAACCACCTCTGCCAACAGCGTCACGAATGCCACAAATGACAAAAACTATACAAACTATATTGTCCATGCAAATAAGGCTGAATCATTGTCTCCCAGCCAGATTCTTAAAATAAGCAAAAACGAAGACTTTCAAAACTTGAATGTTTTGGTCACCAGACCAACCTCCTTGACGAGCTCGGATTCGAATAGATTGGTGTACTCCCAAAGTTCTTCGCTTTTGCTTGGCGATGCCACATCACAGAACCCCCTTATTGTTGAAGAGGGTATTATAGATTCTACTTCAAGTGCCATTATTGTCGGGATTCCTCACCCAGAAACGTATATGAGCACCCCCATTAATCCCTTTGACCCAAACCCAAGCACAGACCATAGAAAGAGATCCGCCTTAATCAACGGGCCCATCTTAAACTTGGATGAAAAGTTGCAGAAGGAAAAGAACGACGACTACTCGGCATTGCTATATGCCTTGAAAGATATGTTCGAAGCAATGGTTGAAAACAAATCTAATATCGGAGTGGTTTCTCCTTCCTACTTTGTTACAAAGTTGAAGGAAAAGAACTACTTATTCAGACAAAACAATATGCACCAAGATGCACATGAATTTTTCAACTATCTCATCAACGAGATTATTGAGAGCTTAAATAGAGAAAATAGCGAATCCCCTGAAAAGGAAGCGGGTAATTGGTGCAATGATATATTTCAAGGTGTCATCACCAATGAAACCAAGTGTTTGCTGTGTGAAACAGTATCCTCAAAACATGAGTTCTTTTTGGATTTGTCTATTGATATCCCTCCAGGTGAATCTGCATATTCACTCAGTTACTCGTTGAACAACTTCTCTAGACTGGAAGTGCTCACCAAGCAAAACAAGTTCTACTGTAACACTTGCTCTTCGTTACAGGAAGCAGTCAAAACCATAAAATTGTCCAAATTACCCGAGATTTTGGTGATCAATTTCAAAAGATTCAAGTACGACGAGAAAGTTGACAAGATGGTTAAATTGTTTGACTCGATAAGTTACCCATCAAAATTGAGATTGCTCAACACAACCAACCGGGAATCGTCCGATTCAGACTCTGCACATGAGGGAGAGAACCATGACTTTTGTCTCTATGAGTTGTACGCATTGGTGATACATATAGGCGGAGGCCCAATGCATGGTCATTATGTTGCATTGTGTAAGGTCAAAGGAGGCTTGTGGTTGCTATTCGATGATGAAACTGTCGAGTTGGTGGAAGACTCATACGTGATGAGATTCTTTGGTGACGGACCTGGGTTGGCAAGTGCATACATTTTGTTTTACCAAAGAGTAAATCAAGACCCAAATGAAGATCAAATCGATTTTGGTTATAATTTGAAGGATATATACGATAGCCATGATTTGCAGCCAGATAATATACCAAACCCAGGGGTGGCGGCGGCGGCAGCAGCAGCAGCAGCAACCACAGCTGCAAATGCAGAAACAACAAGTGTCCCATTTTCAACAACAGCAGCACTAAGAGAACAAAAGAATACAGAACCAACAACAGCGACCGCTGGGGGCAATGGGCAATCATCGATTGGAGAATTTGTACTGCCGCCTTCTATCAAAAGTTCGATTAACACGGTAAATTCCAACAGCACTATTACAACGTCGCAGGAATCTACAATCAGCCGGAAAGCCAGTATATTTAAAAAGAGTTTTAAAGATAAGGACAAGGGCGAAAAGAAGCCATCCAACTGGTTGAAACGAGAGAAAAAATTGGAAGAAAATCAAATTATAGATAATGAATCCCCACAGCCAACAGAGAAAGATGGATTCCCAGAGAGAAAGAAGAGCATATTTGGTTTCAAAAGGCGTAGTTAACTGCATTTTTAAAAGGTGAATAACCAAAATTATGAACAGATGCGATCACAGAGAACGGAACGAGTGAATTCTATGGAGAATGGTTTAAATAGATGCAACTTATCTAGATGCAAAGGGTCTATTGATGTTTGGGTCTTTCGAGACAAGATTGATTTATAATCAATTGAGAGATCTATTGAAAGATCAATTTATAAGCCACTACAGCGGTCATTATTCGACCCTGACTTGCCTTCCGTATGCATTTATGCACTTTTGGCAGACAGCGTCCTTATACACACACAGTTGCCTTTGCGACAGACGATCTGACTTTTTCACATTCCGTTTGCCCACACTATTTGCTTCGAAGTCAAACAAAAAAGCTTCGAGAAAAAAAAGCACACACATATTGAATTTCACGTGACTTTGCGTTATTTCTCGTCTGAAGCTTGATGCGTCATCTCAAGGCAAAAGAAATGAAAGGAACCACATAAAAATACACATACTATATCGGCCACAGCTTATATATAAAGTTGCAAGATCCACAGATTTTTTTTGTCTTTTAATTATACCGTAAACATGACTACTAGCACATTTTCTCCTACATTGAGAACTACACCAACCTCGAAGTTGATCACATTAGCAGCTGGATGTTTCTGGGGCGTGGAAAGGGTGTTCAATAGAGAGTTTGGTAAGCGTGGGATTGTGGATATTAAGGTTGGATATGCCAACGGTAATGCCAATGCTGGTAAAATCACCTATGAAAAGGTTTGCAAGCAATCAACCAACTTTGTGGAGTCTATTCAAATCTCGTACGAGCCAAGTTTGATTCTGTCCAAGGAATTGCTTGAAATCTTTTTCAGAATGCACGATCCAACAACAGTCAATGCCCAAGGTCCAGACGTGGGTACCCAATATAGATCAGCTGTTTTGGTGCATTCCGAGGAAGACTATGACGTGACTGAAGCAGTCAAGAAGGCGTCCCAGGAAACTTGGTACCCAAACCATAAAATTGTCACTGTGGTAGAACCCATCCAGATTTGGTACGATGCGGAAGACTACCACCAAGCATACTTGGAGAAGAACCCAGGAGGATACGAGTGTCCTTCCCACTTTATAAGAACAAAGCCAAAGCCTTTGTAACAAAGTTCTCTCTTCTCCATATTGCATAGGTTTTTGGATTTGACATTCAACTCCCCCATTTAGCACTTGTTTCAACCCATGTGTCTTCATTTCATTTTTAATACTCTGCTGTTTTTCTCATTAGTTTTTCTCAAATAAAGCATCTGGTTTACTTTGTTTGTAACTTCTGTAACCCTCTAACGTTATTAGTTTATATCTTAAAAACCTAATCGTTTAAGAATATTCTTCATGGAGCTTGATCTAATTGTTAGATTATGCATACCTTTTTACTCCACACTTTGTGGATACCATTTTGTGCTTTTTGCATCCTATTCGTAATCCACCGGGATAGAGCCTTGGTGAGCCATTGAAGCAGAATGATTATGCTAGATCTATTTTGTGTTTATGTATTCTTTGCACACAATTAGAAGAAAAATCTCATCTTTATTGTGGCGTCTTTTGCAACTCCCATTCTCCACAATCACATAGCAATTTCGTTATCGGAGTCTAAATATAGAGTTTCTCCTTCAGGACTCAGGGATGAAAGGAAGGTTCCATAGTGTCCGATAGTAAAAATCTAGCACATTCCATTCCCCACATTAGCCTACTACGCTTTAAGTCCTATTTTTCACTTTCTAAAAGTCACATGAAAACCTGGTCAACTCAGTATAGTTTCAAGATGGTACTGTTTATTTGCATTAGCCATAAATACTGTAAGATGAATACTTTTGTTAATTTTCAACTTCATGGAACATGAATATATACTTTATCGCTTCTCCTGTACTTTTATGTGTTCAACCTGTTTATATTTTATCTTTTTAACGTATATTAAAGTTAAATTGGAGTGTAACGACCAACTGGCTCTGTCCAGTTTTTCAACTTGTTTTGTCAAGAGGTTTGCCGAAAGTTTGTAAACAATTTGTTATAAAAGGTTTTCAACAGTTTTTAATAGTAAAGAGTTTGACAACTCTTATTCTACAGTTTGACAACAATTTAGAGGTTACTCAAGAGTTTCCTCAGTGTCGCAACAGTATGTCGCATAATTAGCGTGTTGGTAATGTCGCGATGAGAAAACATTAATGGATTTCCACTTTATTAAAAAACGCGTCCATCATGTCCTTGTGGGTAGACAAATATAGACCAAAGACCTTGGGCAAACTATCTTTTCATGATTCAATTACAGATAACTTACAAGCATTAGCTAAATCTGGCGATTTCCCACACTTGTTGATCTATGGGCCAAGTGGTGCTGGTAAGAAGACTCGTGTATATGCAACCTTACAAGAGATCTTTGGGCCTCTGGTTGAAAAATTGAAGATTGATGTGAAGACATTCACTACTCTGAGCAACAGAAAATTGGAATTCAATGTGTTGAGTTCCTCCTACCATTTGGAAATCACTCCGTCCGATATGGGAAACAATGATAGAGTTGTTATTCAAGATTTGTTGAAGGACGTTGCCCTGGTTGAACAGGTTGATTACTCGGGAACAGAAACCAGCAGCACTAGTTCAAGTAAGCCAAAGCATAGATTCAAGATCGTGATTATTAACGAAGCTGATTCTTTAAGTAGAGATGCTCAAGCTGCATTGAGAAGAACCATGGAAAAGTACTCTTCCAATATCAGATTGATTCTTATTTCAAACTCCATATCCAATATTATCCCACCAATTAAGTCAAGAACCTTGTTGGTGAGAATCCCAAGTCCTTCATCTGCAGAGATATCGTCGATTTTACATGACGTGGCTGTAAACGAAGACGTCAAGTTTAGCAGTACAAACGAACAAGAAATCAAATCCTTCTTGCAAAACGTCGCCGAACAATCAGAAAGAAACCTCAGAAAGTCCTTGTTGAGTTTGGAAACAATTGCAATTCAAAATGAAACCATAAATATCGGAACATCTCTCTCTCTTTTACAAGTGGATTGGGAGTTGATAATAAAGAACTTGGCCAGAACCATCAGTCAGAACAGAAACGTTGCTACTTTGGCAAAAGTCAGAGTCATCTTCTATGAACTTCTTTCACACTGTATTCCAGCAAGAACCATTCTCAAAACTCTCTTATTCAATCTAGTTGGGCTTTATACTGGTCTTCCAAGCCTAGTGTCACAGTTGGTTAACTTGGCTTCTGAGTATGATGAGAGATTGAGTTTGGGTCAAAAGAGTATCTTTCACTTGGAAGGGTTTGTAGCAAAGGCTATGGTTGCAATTGAAAAGAGTTGATCTTAGAGTCGACTAGTTACATAAGGGTTAATCATAATTCATAATCCGTACATTTACAATGAAAGTGACAAAAGTCCAAACGTTAAGTCTGTAGAGATTACTAATCAAGACAACGCTGATTAGTAATATATAGTTCTCTCTAAATAAGGTTCATAATGATATCTCCAGTTCTCTTTGATGCAAGAAACAAATATCATCACTCTAAGACTCTAGAAGCTCTAACTCTAAACATCATCTTAATGTTGTACTTTATTGTCACTGGAACGTTTACTGTCAGTCACACCACTATGCTGAGGAGCAATATCATCATACTTTGGAGGCTCATCATTTGAGCCACCTTCAGTTCCATACTGATGAGCAGTAGGCCCAGTAGCAGTAGGCACAGCCGGAGCAGCCGAAGTGTGAGTCTGTGAGTGGTGTTGTATAGTATTCTCAGGAGTTCTATACTGAGAAAGAATACCAAAGTTGAATCTGGATTGGGACTCTTCATCATCTGGTAATCTATGGTACCCTTCACGAGACCCAGACTGCGCAAGCTCCTCAGGGAAACCATACAACAAATACCATAAACTAAACAAAGCCCCTGGTATGTGTCCAAACAAAGTCAATAACAAAGAACAGAAGAACTCCCAGTTGAAGACTTTATACTCCTTCAAAATGAATACGGTCAATGGTGGGAATAAGAAACTCACAATCACCAACACAAACTTGGCACCTCCAGTGGGAACGTCTCTGGTACCATCATGAAATACGTCTGTCATATCTGCTCTTAATAACACAAGAACTTTGGAAAAACTATTCTAAGCTTTACTTAAATACTAGTGGCGATCCCCCTTATATTCCTTATTCGATTATATAAGCAGATTGTGATATTCAATTAAAATCCAAAAAGAAAAAAAAAAACAATAGAGGCAACACCACATGGACTTTATCAAGAAGACGATATGGGGGCCGGACCCCAAAGAACAGGTAAGTTAGTGGGTGGTGATGCCAAGAAGTATCAATTCAGATATACTAACATTACAGAAAAGAAAGATTGATCAACTCCTCCGTAAGAATAAGAGGGAATTAGACCGGTCCATGGCACACTTGCAACCACTTAAAAAGAAGAGTGAATCGCTTATTAAACAAGCGGTCAAGCAAAAGGACTTAAAATCAGCGAGGATCTACGCCAAGGAGTTGATTAACATTCGAAATCAATACAGTAAATTGCATCTCTCCAAAACAAGGGTAGACTCTATTAACATGGCCATCAATGAACAATGGCAAATGAACAAACTCACAAACTCGTTAAAAGTACTGACCGGTGTGATGAAGGATGTCAACCTGTTAATTCATTTGGGTGTAGTTCTGCAGAGCATGCAAGAACTCTCGAAAGAATTGATGAAGGCAGGCGTGATTAACGAAATGATGGAAGACATGATGGACTTGAATATGGATGAAGATGAACTCGAGCTCGAACCAGAAACTCAGGAAGAGATTAACAAAATCATAAATAGTATCACAGAAGATAACTTCTCCAAAATCGTCTCAGAAGTCCCAACAGATGATCTTGTCTATGATGAACCAGAGCAAATAATACAAGAAGAGGAGGACGAATCCGCTCTTGATGAAATGAGAGAAAGATTAAAGGCATTACAAGAGTGATTTCCACATAATTTATGGATTTACCTTCTATGGGTTAAATTGTTTCTTGCACTACAGATTACATTCTCGTTTTTTCAACTTCCGTTTGACTCCCAGGCTCTTATCGTTTGTTAACCGTCAATCACTGCTGGTGGTATATTTCTGACTACCTTATGTCACAGTATATCAATATTCTGTCACAGTTGATCAATTGTTTGTTACAGAATATCAATTGTTTGTAACAGTATATCAATTGTTTGTCACAGTGTACCAACTGTCTGTCTTAGTTTCTGATTAATCGTCTATCACTGTATTAACGACGAAAGAACTGGCTGTCAGGATTCGCTAGTGACATTTTCTGGTATACAACTAACCCTTCAGTTCTAACAAAACTACGGATCCATCTTCAAATTCTTTAACTGCATGCCTACATTTCTTGTATAGGTTTTTTATTAGTAAATTAAACTAAACTACTTGCTATTAATCCCAAACTAGCTGATATAATCAATATAGAATACGCTAGTGAAAGAGCACCGTTTGTCTCTGCGTCATCATATCTATGGTCAAAGTATTTGAACCTTTCAATTTTTGGTAAAGTACCATTGCTCTTAGCTGCTTGGGTTTTGGTCCTGTTGGAAATGTGCTCATTGTATAACTCTCCTGCCTTGGTAAGGATTTTACTCTCATTCTTAGCTCCAAGTTTTGGTGAAAGTGTCGTTTTCTTCTCCGTGGTGTTCCCCACACTTCTAAACAAATTGTGGTGCTTGGAATCAGACACAGACATTAAGAGCGAGGACGGAATGAACAGACGTTGCCTGCGTGTGGGTTCCTCAATACTCATTGGAAAAAACCACAACTTCTTGCTTTTCTTTTCTTCTGGTTCTTCCGGAGCTGTTGTTTGATCAGATTCCCCCAGAGACTCACACGAACTCTCAGAATCAGTGCTTGAAGGTTTAGTCGTTTTCTTTGTCTTCTCAGTCTCTTTGGCCTTGTCTGTCTTTGTGGTCTTTTCAGTCTTCTTGGAGGGTTTCTTGTTCTTCTGCTTTCTTCCAACCTTTTGCTTCTCGGTACTGTCTTCGTTTTCCGATTTGGATTCCTCTTCCTCTTCAGTACAATCATCTTCGCTTTCATCTGTTTCAGCCATATTGTCACAGAACCCATCTTTACACTCTTGTTCTTTCAGCTTCTCCTCATTCTCCATCTCAACATCAAAGAAAAGACCGCTGCCAAGATGCAACTTTGGTTTCTTCTTTTGCTTCTTTTGCTTCTTGGGTGTAGCATCGGAAGAACCCCCAGATTTTCCCTTAGAAAATAGTTTCTTGCTTTGCATAAACATAGTCATGTCACCTTCGTCATCTGCGTCCACCTCTTCATCGACCAAGTCGCTTGTTGCGTTGGTGAAGGCAATAAAACTGGATTGCCGAGCTTGATGGTCTTGGTCTTCGTCGTCGTCTTCATCACCATCGCCATTCTTACGATTCCTGGAACCTCCAAATTTGCCAAACCCAATGTCGAAATAAACGCCAGTATCGCCATGAATCTTCTTCAGACTCTTGTCACTAGATTTCTTTTTCTTAATAAAGCCCATACCAGGGTCCTTACCGCCGTCATCATCTTCTTCGTCAGTGTCACAATCGCTCTCCTGAGAAGTTTCAGCCATTTCTTCAACCTTCTTAGTACTTGGATTGGCCGTAGGCTGCTTCTTCAATTTCCCTAAAAGAGACCCTTTGCTTAAGAGCTTAACCTCCTGTTCATTGGCTTCAGCAAAATTGACAACATCGTTCAAGAAACTGACGTCTCTGAATGCTGCATCTGTAGCCTGTGCTGATTCAAATGCTCTGCATATCAGAGCCAGAACCAAAATCAAAACATCAAGGCGCTTAGTAAATATCATTCTTGTTTAGAAAGAAAGTGTACTCTATTTTTCTGTGTCTGTGCGGACTTTTTTGCAGTCAAAATGGTTGCATGCGAACCATGCCAATAGTTGGGTTTACATATGAACAGAGATTGAACGATGTTTGAGGTTAATTGTGCAGGCAAATGGAATTGGATAAGTAGATGAATTGCTAAGAACCTAGAAGGATCATTGTAGTACAAGAGCCAGCCAAAAAGATCATTAATGCCTGATCCAACCAGAAAGATCATCAGTGTCAGAGTCAACAATTAGTTCCTTCTCCAATCGGAAAGATCATTAGTACCTAATCCCACTAGAATGATTAGTGTTCTAATTAAGTTTATGTTCACTCCAAGAAAAATCAACCGGAGTCGAGATATTCAACAATACACAATTTCTCGAGATAAGTTATCACTCCGTTTATTTTCTACCCATCTCCGATCTCAATTCCAGATCTAATATTCTGTTCTAGAATTGAGATTTTAATTTCTTATGGTTAACTATGAGAACTCATAAAGCACATTCCAGACGAAATTCGCAAGAGTGCCTTAACTTTTGATATTTTTAAAGTTGAGTGCCTTGAGATTTTTAGAGAATGGAATGAATTTGAGATTTTTTGATTGCAAAGCCACCCAGTCGCTTATCATTATTACAGTTCCAGCCAAGGAATCTTGCGATTTAAAAATACAACTTCCTTCTTACATTTATAAATTAGGAAACTATCGTTGGCCGTACAATTGACTACAAATGTAACAAGTAAATATATTAAACAATTATAAAACGTCAAACGTCTAATGCAGAGAATTAAAGGAGCCCAGATACTATAATCTTAAGTATAATGGTTCATTGAAGGATATTTTACAAGAATCTTTCACAGAACCACTTAATTCTTGAACACTTTTTAAAACATCATCCTTCTCAGATGGGGTGTATTGGTAAGGAAGGATCTTTTGGTCGACTACTCCATCCTCCGAATGTGCGGTGTTTAATGACTCTTCATTGGTATTCTGAGGATGCAAGCTGTTGCTGAACAGGTGATTTCCTGGATGGGTACCGTTCGAGGTTGAGTTTATAGTTGTATCTGCATTCAAAAAGGAACTCACGTCAATCAAATTGTCTGATAAGTCGTTCACTATCGAGTTCAACTCTTGTTGTCTTTGTTGTTGTTTCAAAATCTCCGCTTCTTGTAAATAGTCGCTCGAGTACATATTATGCTGGTTTCTTAATAGAGACGTGGTCTCGTTCATTTCGTCATCATTGGCATCATTGCCCCGTAAACATGATAAACAAGCTCCCATCTTTTCCTACTATTGCTGGTTATTGCAAGCCGTTTTTATTTTTTTTTTTTGGTCCGACTACAACCATAGCAAAAACATCACGTGAACAACAATAGCAGATCAGTGTTTGGTTAGTGATAAGGTGAATAGAACAAGGGCAACAAAGAATCATCCCGATACTGACGAAAATCAACCTAAAAGGGAAACACCGTGAACCGTTTAGCTCGGACTTCTGAGGAGGATGCATGGCCTGATATTTCAACGGTACATTCCAGGTTCTCTGTACACTGTGCATATTCGGCACAGGTTAGGATTAGTTCGATCATAGGGGTTTCACCATGTAATCCATTATTTACTCAATGTTTAAGGTTTAGTTTGTTTTCGGTCCTCTTACACAATGGCTAATCAATTGCGATTCACACTGAACATTCATGGGTGACACATATCAACATTCCCCCTTTGGCTTTTCTCAGGCACCAGTGGTTTTATTCGCACAAACACGCCGCTCAAACTCTCGCTCGCTCTTGGATTCTTGTGTGGCATTTTGCAACCCTTTGTCACTGATTATTTAATCACACATTTACAAACCCCCTAAAATTATAAACAAGCATGTCTGAAGCGCTCTGCTGCCATGCCTTTGAGACGCTCTACAGCAAATTGAACGGCGTGGAGCCCGTGCCCTATTCCAAATTTGATATCCTCGGCGAATCTGTTCCCTTGGATGCTCCGCTTTTCGTTACTTGGAATAAAAGCGACGCCTTGAGAGGGTGTATAGGAACCTTTCAACCTCAGCATGTTCTGTCTGGAGTTGCAAAGTATGCTTTGATAGCAGGCTTAGAGGATACTCGGTTCCATCCATTTACAAAATCAGAGTTGAATTCGTCCATCTCAGTGCTGGTCACGTTGTTGGACAACTTTGTGCCAATACATTCCTGGGATGAGTGGACCGTTGGGGAAAACGGCCTCAGCTTGAAATTTGAAAGCGATGGAGATTACTACCTGGGCACATTCTTACCTCTGGTTGCTGAAGAAGAGGGTTGGGATAAGGAAACAACCCTTTATTACTTGCTAAAGAAAGCTGGCTACTTGTATGCCAAAAAATCCACCTCTCTTGATTTCTACAAATCGGGTTTGGAAGAAGGCTGGTTGAAGTTAACTAGGTATGATGGTTTGAAAAAGGCTTTGGATTATGATGATTATATTAGTATTCGCAACAAGTTGGTGTAGAAGGATGCATGTAGTGGGAGAGTCTGAGTCACTCCTGAGACCCTTGTTGTATGCATGCGATTCTTTTTAGACGTGTTTTTGCCCCTTAGAACATTGGCATGCCATCTTCCGTTGTACTTTTGGCGGTTCATATAGCTTTGATGCTACAATATACTCATATAAGAGGCTGATAATAGCAAACCGTTCTCAATCAATGTACCTAACCGTATTATTATTTGATGAAACATGATTTTTTAGTAGTGTGTACTTACTCTCCAATACTGATCTAGATTCAGTATATTTGAGTCTATAATACTCTAACTCAACGATACTTAACAACAGCAATCATATTCTTAAAACGAGCTTAACCCTTGGATCACCTCAATCATAATTCTACAATAAAATACTTCATTACATATTAATTGACAAATCTAGTATAACACACTATTGAACAAATAAAGTACTTCACTTTATTACAATTGTCCTTTTCAGTTACTTACTGAAAATCTATTGCTGGGATTGGCTCTAAATTCTCTCTATGGTAATTTCCCACTTTACTCTTCAAAGAAGTATACCTCTAAACTATAAGAATCTTTTCAGGCTCCATTAGAAAGTCTCAACGTATTGGAGAGTCTTAATAAATTGGAAGATCCAAACCATTGCAAGTCCGTTGAATCCGTTAGAAAATCTCAAACCATTGGAAAGTGATCAAACTCTCATACAGAAAAGTACTTGACTAAAGCATCAAGGAAGAAGCCGCTTAAAACTGGGATGGTGAAGTTGTCATCAATGCCGAAAACACTGACAGATTCAGAAACACCAGCGATAAAGCCGGCAGACAAAGCGTAAGCTTCCAAAGACAACTTTGAGGTTGAGGGGGTCCAGAAAATATCATGTGGAGAATTCACTTCGTTGTAAACTGGAATAAAGTAACCGTATAATACGTAGCAACTGGCGACCCCAGCGATAAAACTGGCAAGAAATCCAGCGAGGGATTTCCCCTTGGCGATTTGTGGGGTGTACTTACCAAAGGCCCGGCCAAAAGTGGAAGCGCTGCTATCGGCCCAACTCAACAATAACACAGCCATCAAGGAGATGTCCTTGGGCAATACGGAGAAGACAATCACCAAGCCAGCCAAGTACCACAAGATTCCGTTGTAAGTTTCGATTTCCAGCTCCCTGATGACAAACCACATGTTTCTAACAATCACCTTGTTGATCTCTGGGTTTTGAAAGCGGATAAAGTCATTGGCAAATATAAAGGCAAACAAAGTTATCAAAGGTAAGATCAACTGGGTCTGATGAACACCCCTTGTATAGAGCCACAAGGTGAAGAATCCAATGGAAGAGTGGAATACCTTTCTGACAATTTCATGGTCCACAAGGAACTGACGCAAGGCAGTTGGTTGTGCCAAGGGACTGGCTTGACCATCTTTGACTTCTTTGACTTCATCTTTGACATCCGCTAAAGGGGAAACCTCCTCTTCCTCCAACTCAAAGTCTTCCTCTATGATAACATCCACCTCAAAGTCCGAATCGTCCTCTTCATCGCTCAACACAGTGTCATTATACACATACGTCGCATCTTCCTCTTCGACATAACTCTCGTTAGCATCAAATGTGTGTATAGTTGTACGTTTGGCAGACTTGGGCGTGTTGCGGGCACTCGTTCTCTTGATACGGTGCGGCGTCTTTGGTGTGCTGGGAACAGAGACCATCTTGTTTTGTTGTTTTTTCTTTGGTCGTGTTGTTTTTTTCCGGGTTTTTTTGGGCCAAGGCCTGATTTTGTGTTTTCCCCATCAATCGTGGCATTCCACCACGGGTGTCGTGTCGCTACGACATTGCCTAGTAACATTCGTACTTTGCGTTGCTTTATGTGATGTAGCGTGACTTGATGTTATTTAGCGTTACCTGAAGCTTCTTGCCGTTACTTGTTAGCGATACTTGAGTGTTAAAGTTACCCGAATCTACTTCTATACTTCGCATCACTACTCATACTTGTTATACATTGCTGGATTTAACTACATTATTGGACATTCTCACATCTGTAGAAGTATGCATTCGATTATCAGGCGTCAAGCCAGTCTCGCTATTTCACTCGTGTATTGTTCTCTACAGACTAAAAACGTCCGAAATGCATACCACGATGCATATAATCACCGCCATGTAAGACATCTGGTGCTCCAGCGCAACACTCTCGTACTCCGTCACCTTGTTCTTCATGAATAACGAGAGCCACCCGGGACTCGTGTGCAGCGTGGTGTGTGGTTTGTGTCTTCTGTGTTCGTGTCCTCTTGTATGTTCACTCGTGTCTTTTGTACCTCTTGTTTGTTCACTCGTGTCTTTTGTACCTCTTGTATGTTCACTCGTGTCTTTTGTGTCTTCTGTATGTTCACTCGTGTCTTTTGTGTCTTCTGTATGTTCTCTAGTAGATTCACCTGGGTCTTTTGTGTTTGTCGATTTTGTTGGTGCTTCCTGTTTGTACGCTGGAACGTGCAACAATATTGCGGGGTCAATGTGTGTCTCCGCCCTGGTGTGTCCTACATTTTCTACCTCCGGAACTTGGTATGTTGGCTCACTCGTGCTCTCGCTAGAATCATTCACACCACTTTCTTTGTGCATAATTTCAGGCTTCACGATTTTCTCAATGTCCGGGAAAACTCTTCGGAGGTAATTAGCAAACTCTTCGTCTGGTTGTTGTGGGGGGATCATTGGTTTGTTCGCTGTTTGTATAGCGTCTCGTATATTGGGCTCTTTATTAGGCTCATTGGGCTCATCATTGGGATCATTGAACCCTTTATTGAACTCTTTATTTGACTCTTTATTGAGATACTTTTCATTAGAATAGCTGGTCTCTTTCCCCTCTTCATCAGATCCATTGAGGTATTCACGATTAGGATCTTCAGAGTACTTGGAACTCTTTGCACTCAGTTCCTCGTATAATTCGTTGTTATCACTCCACTCTCCACTCTCAGATAGCCATTTTTTATTTTCTAAATCCTTATTTGTGTCCATAACTTTCGTTACCCCCAATCGATTCGCATTAACGTTCCCCTTCAGGAAAACGTTCGGTTCATTGGCACTATCCTCTTCTCTTTCCGTCTTCCTAATACCTGCTCTCTCAATCCCAATGTTATACCAACTAAATTTGGGCTTGGAATATGGGATATGTGCAACAACAACATCATTCCCATGGTATTGAAACTGTGGTCCAATAGTTATTTGATGTTTTGGTGTGTCTCGTAAGACCTTTCCAAGTGACTTCCTTGGCTCAACTGGCTCAAGTTTTTCTTTAAAGCGTGTGAGATCTTGTGGTTTCATTGGCTCAAAACTATCAGTAGTTTGAGCCGATTGCGTCCTTTTTGTTTCTGCAAAAGCCTGTTTTCGTTGTGGAACTGCTAACGGATTCTCTTCTAAATCATCTGGATCAACTTCCTCCAGATTATCGTGTACATATCCCACAGTATTCTCGATATTATCTTGAACATCAAATGGACCATTGTATGTATCCTCTAAAGTATAACCCAAGTCATTCCATGCTTGAAGTGTCTTGCTGTCAAATGACTCGCTCGGTTTATCCCATGGGTGTTCATTTGAGTGTCCTATACTGTCCTCAAATGTCTCTCTCACTTCTCCAAAGCCACCCAAAGTATCATCCAGGGTCCCACTCTTATCTCCATATCCAGGTTCCAAAATCCCGGGATCTCCAAAATATCCACCTGAATGCTCATGATGGTCCTTTGCATTGTCAGTGTCTGAGAGACCTAAAGTCTTGATTGTTCTTTTACCATCCACGGCAATTGAATTGGTCATTATACTCTCACTTTGCATTCTTCCCAACCTCTTTTCATATTGTTCAAGAAGCTTTTGCTGATGTAATTGTAAGCGGCTTTCAACTTCAGACTTCTGTATCAAATATGAAATCTTTTCTTCAAGCGCTTTCAAAGTCTCCCAAGGTACTGTAGTCTGTTCTTTGTCTAGAGGCGGAATGACACTATTAGCGGCTAAGCTCACACTTGGATTGTTCGTGTCTATTCCTACCAGGGTATCCCTCTCATCTGTTTTTACCAGTTTATCGTCCTCTATTGTGTAATTTACAGCGGTTCCTTCATTAACTTGATCATACATAGACATCTTTAACTCATGAAGCTCTTCTCCATGAAGTGGGATTACCTTCTTTAAAATGTTAAACCGTTCTTTCAATCGATCGACATCAATCACTTCTTTCCCCCCTTCATCAATAACACGTGTGCCGACAACAAGGCTGGCCATCATAACATTCGTTATCGCTTTTAGCTTCATACTCAATTGCCGCAAAAAAAAATATGCAGCGCTCATTTTTCTTTAGTTCAATTTACAGGTTCATTGATGTTTAGTTGAATTTAAAGCTCATTGAATTTACAGGTTCATTGATGTTTAGTTGAATTTAAAGGTTCATTGATCTTTACTCGTGATTCTATAATGTGAATGAATTCAGCTTAATTTGTAATATTTAATTTGATTGATTTACTTTAACAAGTCACCCCAGTAATTCAATAAATCTATCGAAGGTAAGAGCACCTCCTATCTATGTACATTTGCGAGAATACCTCTCTAAATTCTCTGTAAATCATATTCTAGCGGAAACCAGGTGTTTGTGCTTCATCTTTAGCTAAATCTTCTGTAAAACCTTTCTTGCAATATCTAAATATAAAGAAGAGACTACTGATTCCGGTTGCGCTTCTACTATGGGCTTACCATTATCGGAATGAGAGCAGATTTCTTGATTTATCGGGATAGATCCAAGAAGTTCTAAGTTATGCTTGACGGCTTCTCTGCGTGCACCCTCCGTACCAAATATGTGCGACTCATGAGAACAATTTGGACATATATAATAACTCATGTTTTGAACTAACCCTAGTATAGGCACATTGACCTTGTTGAACATAGTGATACCTTTCACAGCATCAATGAGAGCAATATCCTGTGGTGTGCTTACAATAACTGCGCCATCAACCTTGAGTTGCTGAGAAATAGTAAGCTGGGTATCACCTGTTCCTGGAGGCATATCGATAACCAAAAAATCAAGCAGTTCCCATTGTACCTCAAATAACAATTGCTGCAATGCTTTCATCACCATGAGTCCTCTCCAAACTATTGCATTTTCATCTGCAATCATATATCCCATAGACATGGTTTGTACACCATAGTTGGTTAGTGGGAGCAACTTGCCCTGTTCGGATATACGAGGCTCGCCGCTGAGCTTCAACATACGAGGAATTGACGGCCCAAAGATATCGGCGTCCAAGATCCCAACTTTCTTCCCAAGATGTTTGAGTCCTAAAGCTATGTTAGTACTCACAGTGGACTTGCCCACTCCTCCCTTCGCCAGCGAAACTAATAAAATCTTCTTCACTCCAGGAATCCTTTGTCTCACAGGTAATCCCTTGGACATCCTTGGCATCTCTGGGGCCCTCTTTGGTAAGCCCAAGGGGTTTTCATGGAATAATCGACTACTCTGGTGCAACCTTCTAATCATCTTGCTTTTTTTTGTCGCATTTTTGATATTCCATTTCAATATGTTCGTCACAGCATTGGGAAGCAAACCTCGAAACATTCGTACCTATAACTTGCTAATAAGAAACAGTGTCCATAACTTGCTAGTAAGAAGCTATAGTTCATATCTGCCTACTATATATGCCCTTTCAACCCATCTAACGAGATCCGCTATAGGAGTGGTGAGAATCTCAGGCTCAAGATCACTGCACATCTTGAATGTCCTAACCAAAGGAAGTAAACTCCCTGATCCAAGAAAAGCTAGCGTACGAAAGTTGTATGATCCAGATACAGGGTCCCTTCTTGACGAGGCTCTCGTTATCTACTTTGAAAACCCTAGATCCTATACTGGCGAAGATCTCTTGGAATTGCATTTACATGGTGGTACTGCTATTATCAAATCAGTGCTACGCTCGATAAAGAGCCTTCACAAACCTGAAGAAGACGTCAATATTCGTTACGCCGAGAACGGAGAGTTCTCCAAAAGAGCGTTTTTGAATAAAAGACTAGACTTGACTGAATTAGAGGGAATTCGAGAGATGATCGATGCCGAAACTGAAACTCAGCGTATTGCGGCCCTTCTGCTGATCCTGGGTGGAACAAAGAACTTGTTCGATAAATGGCGTAATGAGATCGTTAACAACATTGCATTATTGACAACAGTCATCGACTTTGGTGAGGACCATGATATCGATGAGGTTGAAGAATTGTTCCAAAGAGTGGAAAACCAAATTCTTATTCTCACGGGCGAAATTGAACAGTATTTGCACAAGGTTCGCAAATCTGAAATCCTCTTAAAGGGCATTAAACTAGTGCTTCTTGGTCCCCCAAATGCCGGGAAGTCGCTGATTTTGAACCATTTGGCAAACACAGACGCCGCCATCGTTAGCGATATAGCCGGTACAACTCGTGATATCATCGACGTCCCTATCGACATATCCGGTTACAAAGTCGTTGTCGGCGATACCGCTGGGATTAGAGAATCTGCTAAGGCTGACCCCATAGAAATTGAAGGAATAAGAAGGGCTAAGCTAAAGTCACTTGGGTCAGACTTGGTTTTAATCGTCCTTCCAGCATCCAACGAAAATGAAAATCTTGACTACGAAGATCTAATGCTTCATATCTCAATCTTAAGGGAACATAACAAACACATCAAACTTATCTTGAATAAACAAGACTTGATACCCGAATCCCAGCGTCAAAGCATTGTGGATCTTTACGCTGCTAAACTTAAACTAGCCCCCTCGGATATCCATTTATTGTCTTGTGTGACTGGCCAGGGCTTGAATCTTTTAAATCTGTCGTTGGTTGATATCTTCAAAGTTCTCTCTCATTCCGAATCAACAGACCCCATCATCGTCTCTTCAAGAATACAGGATTTGCTTGAAAATGATGTATTGGAAGGTTTCAAGGAATTTAGATTTTTCAAAACACAAGAAGACGTTGTTTTGGCAACTGAAAGCTTGAGACAATCGGTTGAAGGGATTGGAAAAATCACAGGTGATGCCATAGGTCTCGAGGAGATTCTCAGCGTGGTTTTCTCGAGTTTCTGTATTGGCAAGTAGGATTGATCATCAGTATTGTAACCTTCAATCGTCATTAGAATTTGATCCAATGAGGTCCCATTAAAACCTGAATATTTAGTTAATTTTCACTTATACACTTAACACCACCACACACTTAACACCGCCATTACACACTTGACGCCTTCAACTGTACACTTATACTACATCATTTTTAATAATCGTACAATTATATAGTATTACAAACAATGAAAAAAGTAACCTTTTCCACATCCCATGTCATTTTCATCTGTTGGAGTTGATGTCTTGTATGCCTACCTCCAACTTCTTCGTTTTCCAGCACTCCAAAGTCTTTCTTTATCTTTTTACTTAGAGCTGGTGCAACCTTGCATTCAAATTCAATCACATTTAAACCTTGGGTGAGTTTGAGTTCGTATGATACCCCCAATAATTCTTCTTCGCCAGACTTGGTCTTTTTTGATCTCTTCTCTTCGTAGCATGTGCCTGAGTTGGTAATCTCCTCTTCATTGACTGTCAATTGACATTGGAACTCATCTTCGGAACTTAAATGTACAACATCACTGCTTACGAAATCAGCTCTCTTGGTGTTATACACCAAGTTGTGCAAGGCAACCTTGAGTGTGACAAATGGCAGCAGATCTGGAGGTAACACAACAGTGTATGACTGGTTGGAATAACCGTTGGCAGCCATTTTATATTCGAAGAGCAGAGTTATGGCATTTGAGTTAGGGTGTGTGGGAAACAAGTTTTGCTTGATTTCTTGGGCGAGCAGCAACAGACTATTCAAAGCATCTTGATGCTTTTGTTTTGCATGTTGAAGCACATGGGTCACGATCGATGCCGACGAACCCACTGTGGTTTCTTGGATAATGCAGTCACTTCTTGGAAGCAAAGGAGCCGATTTGCCGAGCGAGTTCCATGCATTCGTTACACGGCTCTCTCCAGGTTCCTGCTTGATTACAGTGGTGCGACTTGCTGTTGAAGTTGTGCTTTTAGGCTTTTCCTCAGATACTGGTTCGGCCTCAACTTCTTCGGAAGAATCGTTGTTTCCAGACCCTTCATCAGAATCTTCAACCTTTTTCTTTCTATCCTTTAATTTTAAGCTTAACTTTACCTTTGGTTGCTTCAATTTGAGCTTCACCTTGGGAGGTTGGACACCTGCATCCATAACAAGTGCATTGTATTTCTGGTTGAATAATTCTTGTAATTTTTCAGCATCCTTATAGATCTCTGTACTTGGGTCATTGTACAAGTAAGTGTTTGTGAAAATAAGAAGAGTTGCGTCGTATAACTTGGTCAAGTTTTCAGATACACTAGACAGGTTCGAAATCAAGGAGTTAACCAGTGCCTTGACACTATTGAAAGAAGTGGGGACTTCGACATAATTTAAGTAATCAGGATATTCATCGGTATCAACATCGTCCATAAATGGAGAACTGATGATTCCCTCATCGGGGAAGTCATGGGTAATCACTTCTTCTAACAACTTCAAGTATGCGGCACCCAAACCACTATTGCTTAATCCCTTGGAATCCTCTTCTTTGGCGTTCTTTATGGTTATGGTCAAGGAATTACCACCGCTTTCAAACTGGTGTAACTTCTTTTCGACAAACAGGTGGATCTTCTTGGCCCCCGCTACAATCCATGACTCAGGGTCGTTATATTTGGCAGCATTGTCCACGAGAAGTTGAAAGTCAGATAAAAACTCGTCTGCAGAGGTCTCCAGATACTTTCCCAGCTTGTACTTCTTTTGTATTTCAGCAAATGAAATCGGTTGCTCTATTATATCGTAGTAGTCGGGGTACACCTTTTTCGGTGGGAGCTTGATAAATGGTATCGATATCTTATCCCCAGTGTTCTCATCCACCAAATCAATGGCCTGTGTGATTGTGGTTCCATAGAACAGCTTGTAGTCAGTGGAAGCTCCCACCTTCTTCCGTTTTGTCGCAGCTCCAGAGGCACCTGTTCTCTTTGGTGGCATTGTTGTTTCTGTTTTTGTTTTTGGCTTTGAAAATTCACACAAGAAAACTTTGGTGGCTTATGTAATATTTGTGTATTGCTTAGGTCAGTAAAGGTTCAAAAGACGCACTAGTTTGATCACGTTATAAACTACACAATATCTCTTACATAATCTCAAGAGTCATTGTTGGAGCTGACATAATAACTATTACATCGGTATTGCAAGAGTCAACTCTACCAACGATGAGCTCAGGAGTAACCATCTTGTATGGTTCAGAGACGGGTAACTCCGAGGATTTCGCCAGATACTTGGCTATCCAGTTACAGTACATGAACATCAAGCCCACCTTGCTGGCTCTTGACTCATACCCTTTGAAACAGTTAATCACCGATACGCAATTCCTCATCATCATATGCTCCACTCTGGGACAAGGCGATCTACCAAGAAATGCGAAAAGCTTTATGAGGTTTATACTCCGGAAGAAACTACCACTGGACTTGTTCAACCACATTAATTTGACCACATTAGGTCTTGGTGATTCTTCATACTCCAAGTTTAACTACGCCATAAGAAAGATCCATACCAGGTTGATGCAATTGGGATGCAAGGAGTTGTCACCACGTGCTGAGGCAAACGAGATGTCACCGGAGGGTGTGGACGGCTACTACAAAGCTTGGTCTCAGCAATTAATCAGTGCTTTGGAAACCCACTTCCCCAATAACGTACCATTGGATGAATATACAATATTGCCGCATCAACATGAGATCAAATTCAAATTGACTCATTCTCCAATATCGATCGATTCAGATTACCTCAAAAGAGGAAAGTCCCAGCCGTCATTACGTGTCGGTACTTTGGTTCAAAACAAGCGTATCACAGCTCCAGACCATTTCCAAGATGTTAGACATATTATCATTGAGTCCGAGGGCCTAACATACGCCCCAGGTGACTCTGCAGCATTGTACCCTTTGAATGATGAAGCAAGCGTGGATTTGTTGTTCCAACTGCAACCCCATTGGCTCCCCTATGCCGATCGGGTGTTGGATATTGTGAACGCTCCAGAGTTGGACGGGGGGTTGGTGGGCAATAAAACTCTCCGATCCTTGTTTATACATCACTTGGATATCGTTGCCATCCCTTCTAGGTCCTTTTTCAAACAAATCTGGCACTTTGTCGATGCATCCACGCCCACAGGAGAACGGGAAAGAGAGAAAATGCAGGAGTTTGCAGGATTCGAAGATACCGAAGAGTTGTACGATTATGCCAATCGACCAAGAAGACTGATTTTGGAAACCATCTTGGAGTTCCAGGGCAACTTGAGAATCCCAGCGGATAGAATCTTTGATGTGTTTCCAAAAATCAAGCCCCGGCTCTTCTCAATAGCCTCTAAGCCGAGCGACACCACAATAGAATTGGCTGTTGGTATAGTGGAGTATAAAACCATGTTAAGAAGAGTCAGAAGAGGGTTATGCACCAAATGGTTAAGACTGTTGGGTGAAGGGAATTCGGTTTTGTTCTCAATAGTTCCCATGAACATGAAGTTAGATACGGGCAACCCAATTATAATGGTGGCTCCAGGAACGGGAATTGCACCCATGAAATCGGTGATCGAAAAAGTCACCCTGTCGGATGTCCCCAGTGACCTCCATCTTTTCTTTGGGTGTCGTCACAAAGACAAGGATTTCTTATTTGGTGACTTATGGCAAGACTTACTGGAAAAAGGTAAACTCAAATTGTACACGTGTTTCTCAAGGGATACAGACTCGAAGGCAAAATACGTCCAGGATGGCTTGTTCCAACATTTCCAAACTATAGGCGACTTAATCGTGAACAAGTCGGCCTCTGTGTATGTGTGTGGACTGAGTGGAAAAATGCCAAAGCAAGTCAAAATAACCTTTATTGAAGTTTTGAAGAAATACTCCATGTTGACTACGGAAGAGGCCACTGCCGCTGTTTTGCAAATGGAAGATACTGGTAGATATATAGAAGACTGTTGGTGAGTCTGTTTTACAAGTTGAAAGTGTAGATGTAGTATTTTTCAATGTTTTTCACCAAAATCAACCAAAATGGTAACCCCAGTTATGTTCACTCCTACTCTGTAGACGTAGCACTTACTTGAAATAAGCTTCACACGAAAATAAGATGAATGTCCCACGTACGCAATGCACTAGACAGAAAACTCTATTCTCAATTGGATATTCATACGCATTGTGCATTCTACAAATTGGATATTCATGCTACGCATTATGTTTTCTCACTGCTAATTGGATATACTTTAAACTCACTGGTTATTATTACAATTCATTGGCTAATCTTAATAAGTAACCTCTCGTATTGGTGCTCTGGTGATGTTGGTGCTCTGGTGATGTTGGTGCTTTGGTGATGTTGGTGCTCACTAAATCAAAAACAACCCACAAAAAGTGAAAAATCTTCAATGTTAACCAAACACCTTAGACATGCTCTACCACGAGCAAGGCTAGGCATGATGTATAGCACGAAGCCTAAGCAAGGCCGCGAGTATCCCAGTGAGTTGGAGATCAATGAAACCAAGTATAAAACGGACGAGTGGACCAACATCCCGCCATTTTTGGTTGAGCTCACCAAGCGCAAACTACACAAGAACCCCAACCATCCAATTGGGATTTTACGGGAGTTGATCGAAGAGAACTTCAGCAAAAACAAGCAGTACACATTCTACAATGACTTTGAACCTGTTGTGACCACGTATGAAAACTTTGATGCCTTGGGGTTCCCCAAAGACCACCCTGGTAGATCCAAGCTGGATACCTACTACTTGAATGAAAAGCACTTGTTGAGAACGCACACGTCAGCACACGAGCCTGTATGTTTCTCAAACACCAAGACGCCTGGGTACTTTATCTGTGCCGATGTTTACAGGAAGGATGAGATCGACAGAACCCACTACCCGGCATTCCACCAATTGGAAGGTGCGCATGTCTGGGACACAGCTGACCCTGATTTCGAGTCCAAGATCTTGAAGGATATCGAAAATATCCCCAAGACCAAGGTGATTGTCGAAGACCCTCTGGCCGGTAAGCCCTTTGGCGAGCACAACCCAAAGCAAGAGTACATGTCCGATAGACAGACAGAGTTGGTGAGTATCCATCTCAAGAGGACGTTGGAGTCCTTGGTTAACATTGTGTTTGAGACCGCCAGAGAATCGGCCAGAAAGGCCGGTTCGACAGAGCCGTACTTGAACGAACCTTTGAAGGTAAGATGGGTCGAGGAATACTTCCCGTGGACCACTCCCTCGTGGGAAATCGAGGTTTGGTGGAAGGGCGAATGGTTGGAGTGCTGTGGTTGTGGAGTCGTTCGCCAGCAAGTTCTACTCAACTCAGGCTTGTCTGACACCAAAATCAGTTGGGCTTTTGGTATCGGCTTGGACAGAATCGCAATGTTGCTCTTTGGCATCCCAGACATTAGACTCTTTTGGTCTTTGGATGAAAGATTCAGTAAGCAGTTTGCTCAAGGTCACATCTCCACTTTTGTTCCATACTCAAAGTACCCGGGTATCACAAGAGATTGTTCTTTCTGGCTTTCAGATTCAGAATCCCTGTTGCATCTTAATGATGTTATGGAGTACGTCCGTACCCACGCGGGTGATCTTGCCGAGTCTGTAACCTTGATTGACGACTTTGTTCATCCAAAATCAGGTAGGAAATCCCAAACCTATAGAATAAACTATCAATCGATGGATAGAAATTTGACCAGAGATGAAATTAACCTTATCCATTCCAAGGTTGAAGATGATTTGGTAAAGTATTACCAGGTTGTGATCCGTTAACTTGTATATAGCACCTTGAAAACCAGAAGTCTCCGAGTGAACAAGAAAATAGTCTCCTAGTAAACAAGTAAATCTCCGAGTAAACAAGCAATAGTCTTGGGGCAACCATCTTAACACGTTTAACGAGTTTCAGCGAGTATGCGAGATTTTAGTGATTGGAATAAAGTGAGTATGAAGTGATGGAATAAAGTGAGTATGAAGTGATGGAATAAAGTGAGTATGAAGTGATTGGAATAAAGTGAGTATGAAGTGATGGAATAAAGTGAGTATGAAGTGATTTTGATAGTTCTAGTACTACGTGTTGGTAGAGGTCTACATAAAAATACAAATATGAACCTATCGTCTCTACGATCATCCTCAAACTATCAGTTCAACTGTCTTTTTACACTTAACCATCTTCTCAGCACCCACACAAATCTACATTCACACATTCAATAAGCATACAAAAAGAATGTTGATGCGCACACCAAAATTTTCACGATAAAATTTTCAGCATCAACCATGTTTGGACTTGCAAGAACGTTGTTGGGTAGAAGCAGTCTCTTCTTCGGGGTTGGAAGGCCTAGTGTAGTGCCTAGTACTGGTATACAGGTGCAGTCTCTCAGACTCAAGCACGAATATGCGCCACGTTTCAAGAGAATGAGAAAGGCATTTAAAGGAAGAGTCACTGTGAGAACCGGTGGGTCGATCAAGGGTAACACTTTACAATTTGGCGAGTTAGGACTCAGATTGAAGTCCAAAGGTCTCCGTTTCTCAGCCGCACAGTTGCTTTCCGCAGATAAGGTGTTGAAGAGAGAGTTGAGACCATCCGGTGCTGATTTGATCACCAGATTTGTATGTAACACCCCAGTATGTGTCAAGGGTAACCAAACAAGAATGGGTAAGGGTAAAGGTCCATTTGACCACTGGGCATGCCGTATTCCTACAGGTAAGGTTTTGTTCGAAATTAGAGGCCAGATCCACGAAAAGGTTGCTAGAGATGCATTGAGAAAGGCCGCAGACAAGTTGCCTGGCTTATTTGAAATTATAACCCCAAAGTCAAAGGTGAGAGTTAGCTTAACTGACTTGATCGAAAAACCAGAACCTGTCGACTACGTCAAGGTTATGAATGCAAAGCCTTCTTCAAAATGGACTAACATCCAAACTTCAAAGGAAGACATGTATATGAAGTTCAGAGGTCGTTAAGTGCTGACGATACTTTCTTGTAAATATGTTTATGTATTTTAGCTTATTTAAGCGTAAACTGAGGATATCATGCGTAGTTTGCTTGTGTTCTGTATTTGCTCTGCTCTAATATTATTAGCTATGTGATTATTGATAATGTGAGTATTGACTATATGTGTACTATATGTTTACTATATGTTTATTATATGTTTACTATATGTTTATTATATGATTGACTATGATTGACTATATGATGCTCTGAGTTCTACAGTTGCTGAGAGTCTCAAGCCATTGAAACCTTCGTGCCTTTGTCCTCTCATTCACGCGACATTCACATGTCGTACTGTGGAATCAAATCAATAACAAATGTCACTGAAAGAGACCCCGAAACTAGTCAACCACACGTTAAATGCCCTTTCCAAAGTCATTGAAGGAGATACGGAAGCCACCACCATCGACTTGAACCTTTTGGAAAACTTGAACACAAATCAGTCTCTCAACTACATTAAATTGGAACAGCATCTAAATGAGCTCGAGAAAGATGGAATGCAAATACAGAGCTTAAGTGCCGATTACACCAAGTACAGTGCGATGTTGAATGATATCGAAGTTAAGGTTCAAAAGATGGAGGACTTGACTCGTGAGTTGGACAATTGGTCAAAAGAGGTGGAGTCCGCGAGAAAGACCCAGGGCTAGTACTACATTCCAATCGTATAATATTTATGTTCATTGTGGTTCCTGACATTGCTTTCTATGGTTCATATTATTAATATGTTTCCTATTCTTACTATGTTTCCTATTCTTACTATGTTTCCTATTATTACCACGGCTCCTATTATTGTTAACCAGTTCTATTCTCACTGTTATTATGTGGCCCAATAAATATAAAACTGATTATATAAGAACTGTTATAATTTGCAACTGCAATGAGACTCAACTTACTATTGGTTCTTGCATTTGTGCATCCGATCCAAGGAAGAGAATGGACTGTCGATGAAGAGAAGGCGTTTGATAATACTCTCAGTATTATATCTGAAACACTCAACTCGACTCTAAGCTTTGTGGCTACCAATTGGCGCGCTACGGGTGTTCCGTCCAGAGTACAGCGGTCAATCCATTCAAAACAATTATCCTTGATAAAATCAGCTTCCAAAGAACTATTACCGCCAGTCTTACTAAAGACATTGACTAACGCTAATAAGAAAGGGAACCTACAGCAGTTGATATCAAACAACTCTGGTGAAATCAAAGAATTCACCAAAAAGATTAGCCCGTTGCTAAAAGTGGCAGGCTTGCCATTATTATTAACCTCGTCTCTCAATGAGAAAATCAGCTCCCGGATACACCAAAAGTTGTTTCGTGTCTTATTGGCACAAGATAATAACGCCCTCTTAAGGAATCTTACAACTTATCATTTTCCTGATGAGCATTTCCAAAATGCTGCTCAAGTGAAACTGTTGGGCATGTTTGGCATTCTTACCCCGCTATTAACTGCCATAACACTTCTTTGATTTGGACGAAAGCAGGAAAATAGTATTAATACAAGTTTATTCGTATTTCCGATTGATTCCTTGCCGATTAGCCTTATGAGCTTCGTTTTGTGGTATTCTGGAAGAAAATTTAATCTGTATCGTATGCTACTCCTCTGTCTCTTCGTAATACTTCACCTTAATCCATAAACTACAACTTGAACACTGGACTATAATATCAAACCCGCCCATTCCATCATCGGTTCCATTCTCAATCAAGTCGTTCTCTGAAAGCTCTATACTCTTGCTTGCAGTACAACGAGGACAGTCTTGGAACCACATTACGGTCTCTTCATTCTCCTCAACCTCAAAGTCCTCAAGGTTATATGTGTCAAGTCCATCACCATTAATATTAAAGCCCTCTCTTTGGATGGTTTTAACCAACAGATCATCATACTCCTTTCTGAGCACCCGGTCAATAAGCGTTTGATAGGCTCTTTTGATTTCAGTAACAACCTGGTTGTCTATCTTCATTTTGGTTTTGTCAGGGTGTGTGGCAAGAAGTCTCTCCCTGTACGCCTTCTTGATTTCAACATCGGTGGCCGATGACGATACCCCAAGAGTCTCATAGAGTGACTTCTTGATCCCCGTATGGTCCAAGTAACTCATGCTTCGTTTTCTTTTTGGCTATTTGGTGAATTGTTCGGATTTGGAATACAGATCACGTGCTTTCCTCATCGGTATATTTTTGAAATTTTTTTGCAATCCTGAAGCGATGAGACAAAAGTGATAATGGGAGAGAAGAGAAACAGAGATAACACCACTGAAATCCAGGTGAATTCGTATGTCGACGAGCCTGTTTCTGCCGTCGGTTCGTTTTTTAACGGTTTGAAAGTCCCTGAAGTCGAATTCGATTTGTATAAGCATCAATCAACATCTGGAGCATACGTGCTTCATGGTGAAAGCACCACATTAGAATACAACGGTGCCACGGTATCTGATGATGAAAATGAGTATGTTGTCGGTGTTTATGACCCATCTAAGAAGTCTATTGACTTATACAAGGCTCCATTTGTTCTGGCCAAAGTTACTGCTCTTTCCAAAAGAAAGTATTCCGGACCAAGAGTCAAGCAATTAGGTGCTCTTAACATGGAACAACGTAATGCATTAGGTCAAGCGTTCGGTACCAAAAAGGCCAAGTCCACCATTGCAAACCTCGAAAAGAATAGAATCGATGCTGATAAGTTGCAGGATGTCGAAATGGATATTGTTGATAATGTGGCCGATGCAACCACAGCCTTACCATCCAGAGAGCAAATGAGTGCCGATGTTCTGTCAGATAGACCAACCCCATTGGCTAATGTTTCCGCCACAAATGTGGACGATATCTACCCTATTCAAAACATAATACCGAACAGAGAGTTTGACCTCATTCGTGTTAACGCATTGCAATCTGCATTGGATGAATCTGCTAGAGCAGTTTTGTTACCATACAGCCAATCTAAATATGTAAACAAGGAGATCGAAAAGGCCCTTGCCAACTCAGAAAAATTAAAGTTGGTGTACTATGCTTCCTTATTATTCGGTGTGTACAATAACAGAAGAGTAAGAGACAAGCAAACCTTGATGGAGAGATTGGGCAATCAACCTGCAGAAGGCTTGGTTGATGGAATCTTGGAAAGATTCACCGTGGGTAAAGCTACTCAATTCGGTAAATCTAAGGATAGATCCTTCACTATAGACCCACACCATGAAGATAAATTGTTGTGTTACTTATTAGCACTCATCATGCATATCAGCGACTTTATGGTTGAATTGCCTCCTTTGGCTGCTGAATTAAACATGAAGCCAACAAGATTAGTCGGTTTGTTCAGAGCATTGGGTGCTACTATCAAGTCCCTGACCTTGGCCCAGGCCGATGCCTTCGGTATCCCAAGATCTGCTGCTGCTACTTATAAGGTTGCTTCTTTGAAAGTTCCTTTCGTTTTGCCAGAGATGACCAGAAGAGGTGCTGGTAAGAAGCGTTAAATAGAATAATACGAAAAAGATGGATTAGTTATTCTGTAGCTGATCTTTTAGATAGAAATCCTTATAATCTACATAATGTCTAATTCTCAATTACCTGGTTTCTACAATTTATATTCTTCGGTGGTTTTTATGCAGTCTTTGGTGATTCTTATCTATTTTTCAAACAAAACCAAAATATTTTACAAAGTGTAGTGAGCATACTTGAATTCTCTAAGTGTATTAAAAATCAAAGTTATTAATAAAAACAGAAGCAGTGTATAAGTAAAGGATAGTAACCAAACCTTCGATAAGCAACACCATGAATGCAAAATACTTGTAATCACCAAAGAATAAGGTATACTTACTGCCCCCGGTAACATGAAAACCCGAGAAGGCAACAATCATCGAATAGGCACATCTTACCAATAATAAAAGGGCAATTGTCAAACTGGAGTAGAAGATCTTCTGCAGAGGCGGATGAATAATAAAAAGATGGATCAAAACAGCAATGTATAAGAGAGTTGTGACAAGGAACATGCACCCTGCAACCTTGATGGCGATAAAATTGCTATCACCACCAGATAACATCAGGGACCCCACAATGGTTGCAACAATTGCACCCAACAAAACCAAAGTTAAGATACGGAAAGGATGCGAAAGCTTCAACTTTTTCTTTGGGGGTTTACCTTGAACAGAATCGGTCTCACTGTTGAGTTTCTCTTCATCAGAGTGCACTGGAGTGCTAAATTCAGATGTACTGTAAAAGTATTCAATAAAAGAAAATCCAGCCTTGATTAAGAAACCTAACGAGATGGAGTCAAAACTGTATGTGGTTAAAAACACAGGCAAACTAAACTCGTCCATGTGTAAGAAAACTTCTCCCAAAATACCACCAACAATCTTACAGACACATAAGAAGGAATAGAAAAGGAAAAATTGCAAAATAGTCCTGATTCTGGTTGCTTTACGCTGAGCAAAATAATATAGCACCCATACAGCTATAAGTGCAATTGAAAACCAAACTATTTGGATAATAGTAGCCACCTCCCATTGTTTGTGATATTCGAGTTCCATTGAATGTAATGATACCGTTTCGAATTTTAAGCTTCGACTCCATCTCTTTTATACTTCGAGTCATTTTCTTACACATCCCGTGCCCCCATTCTTCGTGGGACTATTGTCTTTTTCGCATTAAGCTGTTTTCACTTTTCTTTGATTGCTTCCTCAATACTGTGTTTGAGTCACCATTTGTCGAACCTTGGAAAGTACTGTGGACACCATCTCATCATGGGGAGAGCCAGTTTTACCATTTAGGAGCTCACCAAACTCCCACGGTCTCTATTCTTCTTACAAGTGGTCAATCTCGTATTTGGGTATGTTCTTCCTGATGCGCTCCGAACCCTCGTCCGTAACACAGACGCACCTCGTGTATATTTGGCGCTTATATAATCTTGCATATATAACTAAATACAAATAAAACATGTCTTTAGTCATCTGTCACAGAGACTCAGGGCTGAAGCAGGTCACCGTTATACGAGGTACCTGTTTTATTTTTTTCTAGAAGTGATGATTTATGAACATTCTCTTTGCTTATCAAAACTGATTCCCTAAGCTGATTCTCAAGTGGAGTCAGAGAGGAATTACTCTGCCAGTCTACAGCATTCTATGATTTTCTCACTCAGAGAACATTACTACTCAAAAAATCATTACTACCTAGAGAATCCATAACATATTACCGGATGAACCTTCTGATGTTTGATTTCTCAATGGCGTCTTATATTGACGGATTCATGCAGATTTTCATGCATTTTACACGTCCCACCTTTGGGGAATTTTGGTTGCTCTGGTCCCCATATGTCTTGATGTTTGGATTTTTGGTCCCTTCCGAGATTCCACATCGTTTGTAATGCCTGGGTATGCTTTATTCGGGATTATAATCGGAAATACCACAGCTTTGCCTACGTCGGCTTAGTTAACAATTAATCTATTATGCCGCTTTTAGTGTCGTTAATACAAGCTAACCTCTCGCCTTTGTAACTGTTTTTGTAACTGTTTTTGGATATTGTGCTCCTAGGTTTGTGTATTCATATTATGTAATTTTCAAGTTTTGGCTATGGTAAACCTCATAATTCATCATGTGTTTTAGAGTTATATTCAATTCCATGTAGCTTATTGATATATGAATGGGATCGGTCAGCTTTTTCTCATGCTTAATACTTCTAGGGCAATAGCCGTGCCGGTTATTTAACTGAAAAATATACGAGAAGAGTATTGTTTCAAACCTTTTACATGCAGTTTATGATGAATGACTTTTGGCTGTGCGCTTTGAATTCCCTGTCGTGACCCCTTCATTATTGAGGTGCGGGTGTTCAGTGTGTTTTCACTGCATACTCAATTTTCGGTAACCGGGTATTATGTAATGGCCGATGGGCGGACCCTTGCACACTGCCTGGTTCCCAACCACCGTTGACCACTTGCATACTGCCTTGTCTCAATTTTTACTGGGCAGTGTTATGTCACGCTCACTTGAGGAATTTGCAGCCATAGTTTATAGTATTGTCCGTAAATGGAAATGCGTCACTTTAATGTGCTGCGCTAATATCTAAAACAATATTAATTCTAATTAGCATCTATGATTTTTGAGTTTCTGGTGTTGGGTATTCCTGGTTGAAGTTGGCAATTATTCCTAATTGCTTGAAGTCAGAATTTGAATTCTCGTTGCTATTGTTGGCCAGCCTTCGTGATTAACGTTTGCAAGTTTTCATGATTGTAAGCTTTTGAGGGGTTTTCATGATTGAATGGAGTTTGCAATTGACAATCACAATAGATATGGAATAGATCTCGATGTTTTTGACAATACTGCTGTATCTGGAATGTTTGAAATCCATAAAAATTCCTGGTATAAAACTATTTCAAAGATCTCATTAGCTACAATTACATATCTACACAGATATTGAATCAATCGGAAAAGTCTTCAATATTGAATCAGCCTGAAAATTCTTGAATCTTGAATCTCCACAGTATTGAACATTTATATTTTTGGAACTAACGGTATTCCTGACATGAATAATAAAGAATTCCATGGCGCAGGTGGTGACGGATAGAGAGGTTACTTTCTGTGGTGAGTGGCAATCTGTAGCCATATGTTTTGGAATCCACGTTTTGAGATAACTTGGGTGTGAGACCTGAAGAGGAAGAAAAGGCACGGAAAAGAGCTAATTTCCGGTGATCGACATTGACGAAAACATATTGTTCGGATTTATGGTGCATTGGGATTGTCCGTTCGATGAGATCGGTTTTATGCTACAAACAACTTCCAAAGCAAAATCACGATTCAACGCTAAGTGATTTGTCGAGGATATTAACTTTTCAGTTTTACACAAAAGAACAATTAACAATTTTATGTATTAAGATGAGGTATTGAGTTCAACTGCGAACCATGAGGCCTGCTCAAAGCATCGGACACACAAACATGAATTGAGTGTCAATACTCAAGAAAACACTTTGAAGTACATGCAGCTGAGCAAATTAATTAATTAACGCCAGAAACTCTCTTCGGCATATTAAAGCAAGAACCTAAAAGGTTTAAAGCAAGGAAGCACCGAAAGCGACAACCAAAGCGGTGGACAAGACGGTAGCAATGGAGCCAGCGTTACCCAAAGCCTTTGGAGCGGCGTTGTGGGAGCTAGTGGAGGAGGACTTGGAGGAAGAAGCAGATCCCGAGTTCTTAGAAGAGGTACCGGAAGACTTGGAGCCAGTAGCGGTGGAAGAACTAGAGGAAGAGGCATCGGTTGGGACCCAAGCGGAGGAGTTACCGGACTTTGCTTCTGGGTCGACGTGGATGATGTTAGCACAAGCCAACTTCTTACCGTTGGAGTCCAGGATGACGATGGAGCGGTCGTTACCGATGAAAGCAGCGTTGGAGGTGGCCAAAGACAAGTAAGAGTCAATGTATGCAGTGTGGAATTCAGGACCACGCAGGTCACCGTGCTTACCAGACAAGTCACCGATAGCAAAGGCAGCAGCAGTAGCACCCTTGGCTGGGTCGGTTCCTTCTTCAACACCGAGGTATGGGTCGAGGAGACCCATGGTGGCATTACAGTCACCAGAGTCTGGAACAGGACCAGCGTGGATCTGGTATGGGAACAAGTTGGAGTCGGTTTCTGGGAAGTCCTTGAGGTCAACTTGCACCCAAACAGTACCGTTGTTGAAAGTGGAGAATCTAATACCACCGTTGATCTTGGATGCTGAAGTAGCGTTGAAAACAGCTTGGTACTTTTGTCCTTGTGGAGAGTCCACGGAAACTGGGGCCAAAATGGCAGAGACACTGGTGGCCAAGGCAATCAAACTAACAAGTTGCATTATAATTACTATTGATGTTAAATGAACAAAAAAAATTTTAAGGAGATGCTCTGGCTTATTTATACTTTACGTTGGTCTCTTCTTCGTCTACTTGGCCTCTGGAATTTGTCATACCTTTTGTGGTCCCTCAACCCCCTCGGGACATTGTTTGTGTGTTTTTCTTTTTCGCCTTTTTGTTTTTGTTTTAAGCTATTCCCTGGGCCTATTGTGAATGTTTTTGTTTTGTACTTGCTTTATTTATAGCCAGCATTGATGGTTGAAGGGGGCACCCATCGAAGAAAGCCTGTGATAATGTGTGTAGAAATGAGATGTGTGTGACTTTACTCTTAACCAAAAAAAAAAAATAAAGGAAGCTTGTGTTGTCGTGTTATTACTTCGCTCTCTGTCGTCGGTTCCCTTGAGACAATAACTAATTATAGCACAATACGAAGATCGAAAATGTTTCCAAAAACAGAAAATCTTCTGGTTGGCTCATGCAACAAATACCGACCCACTTTAGGGTTAGGCTTCTATTTTCATGATGCGACAAAAGGAGGTGTGTAGGAGGGGGTGTTTACGGGATGCACAAGACTGGATTATGATTCAAAAAAGGGGTGTCCTGTTTCATCTTTGGTCCTCGTATATCGTTCCTTTGAAAATTTGTACACACAAACAACTGGTGTTTTTTTTCAATGTGTCTCGTATGTCATGATCATAAGACTGAACGTAGCCCGGATCTATCCAGGCGTTTTTTGTCTTTTTCTCTCTTTTCCATTTGTCCAGATCAGGAATACATCCTCTGTTTGTCCTCAAGAATGTTCGATTGTCCTTTTAATAGGGGATTGATTTTTTCCTTTGTATTCAGTCCTCTTATTCATTGGTCTTCATGTTGTGTTGTGCTCCATCTTCTCTGTGATCCTCCCATCACTCATAACCATAGTTTACCTTTTGAACTATTTGGGTCTGGAATTCGAAACTTTATTTCTTATCTTTTAATAGTGTGCAGCAACTGAATGCATCAAGGACGCTTGCATTGTGAAATTAAGATTCTGTACAACAATCTGAAATCTCCAAGACTCTGTTTAAGGCTCTGCTCAAGGAATCTTCTCCAAGAATTACTTGAAGAATCCTCTCCAAGAATTACTTGAAGAATCCTCTCCAAGAATCACTCCAAATACTTTAAGAATCACGAATCACTTTAAGAATCACGAATCACTTTAAGAATCACGAATCACTTTAAGAATCATTGCAATCACTCCAAGGATTACTTCAAGAATCTTCTCCAAGAATCACTTTTAGAACCACTCCAATCACTTTAAGAATAACTCCAACCACTCCAAGAATCACTCCAAGAATCCAGAAATCCCTCGATACATCCGCACATGACATATTTAAGCTATCAGCCGTATGAGCCATTCCAATACGTCAACTGTCAGCAGTATGAGCCATCCAGTGCGTCAACTACAGCAATATCAGCCGTATCAGAAATTAACCATTCCAAAAATAACCCAATCAACCCCAATCGGCCGGGGCAGTACTATACAACACCAAAGCCCATGTAAATCATAGTGTTTCTCGTACTGATGTACGAGTGTCTTGTATTTCACTTTTGTTCGCAGCTATTATTTTTAATGCTGCAGATTGTTTTCTAATTACTACGGAATACTCCCTCGGGAAAAACGATTCCTAAATAACTTTGGCGAATTGAACATTATCATAGGGAGTAGTTTAGGGTTTCAGTGGTTTACGGAGTTTACGGAGTTTGGACAGAAAATCCAATTAATACACTGTTGAATTGTCTGGTTTTCTTTGTCCCCATATTATAAATGGTTTGTGGAGCAATCTAAATCATGCTTGAATAGACAACAAAACTTAGACGACATGCACATCGCCCAATGATTCAAACTACAGTTTCTTTAGTGCAATTTCTAAGATATGTTGTTGTCATCTTTTGTTATTCCTTCGTTGTTGCAATTTCTTTGATTTTTATTGCAATTTCTTCAAAAATGATAAAACAATTGTACCCAAACAATTTATAGAACAGACTAAACATTTAAACGAAAGGTAGAGAATATGTTTTACAGCATAAGGTTGCCACCAAAAGGTTAACAGCATAAAAACACAGAATGAACCATTATAAATATTAAGCATAAGCCAACATCAACATGTTCTACAAGCAATTATAAATTAATCTATTAATACATGATATGCAGTTATATTAGAACAAACCCTCAATCTCCCCATCATCGTCAACCTCGACATTCATGAAACCAGCATGAGTAGGCAAACCTGGAATAGTCATGATTTCAGCAGCCAAGGCGTACAAATAGCCTGCACCAGCAGAACATCTAACTTCTCTGATTGGAACAGTGAAGCCGGTTGGAACACCCTTCAAGGCTGGGTCATGGGACAATGAGTATTGAGTTTTGGCAATGCAGATAGGCAACTTGTCGTAACCTTGTTGAGTGTAAGTTTCAATTTGCTTCTTAGCCAAAGGAGACAACTCAACTGCAGAGGCGCCGTACATCTTTGAAGCAATGGTAAACAACTTGTTCTCAACAGTATCGTTTACATCGTACAAGTACTTTGGTTTATTGTCAGACAACTTAACAGCTTCAACAACAGACTTTGCGAGCTCCAAGGCACCAGCACCACCTTCGGCCCAGTGGTTGGAAGGAACAGCGAAATCAGCACCAGCCTTCAATGCCTCCTCTTGGATCAAGGCAATTTCAGCTGCAGAGTCGGTTTCAAATTGGTTAATGGCGACAACAACTGGAACATTGTATTGCTTAATGTTGGCAATCTGCTTGGCCAAGTTAGCACAACCTTGTTGTAAAAAATCGAGGTTTTCGGTAACATACTCTTCAGGCAATGGTTGTCCAGGCTTCACGTCGGTGGCACCACCGTGCAACTTCAAAGCCCTAGAGGTGGCCACCAAAACGACAGTATTTGGCTTGAATCCGGAGGATCTACACTTGATGTTGAAGAAACGCTCACCACCCATGGTGAAATCAAATCCAGCTTCAGTCACCACAAACCCTTTTTGGCCATTGTTTGTTGGGTTCGAAGGAGAAGTCAACTTCAATGCCAAGCGGTCAGCCACCACGGAGGAGGCACCGATGGAGATGTTGGCGAACGGACCCGCATGCACGAAAACCGGAGTACCTTCCAAGGTTTGCATCAAGTTTGGCTTGATGGCATCCTTGAGTAATGCGGTGATGGCACCAGCACATCCGACATCTTCGGCAGTGATGGCAACACCGGTTTCCCTCTGGGTACCAACAACAACCTTACCAACACGTTCTCTCAAATCCTTCAAAGAGGAGGACAAGGCCAAAATGGCCATCAACTCGGAGGCTACAGTGATGTCCATACCAGACTTACGGGGAGGGAACTTGCTTGCTTCATTTTTACCTTGGCCAATGGTGATTTCACGAACAAATCTATCGTTACAATCAACCACTCTCTTTATCGTGATGGATTCAGGGTCAATGTCCAACTTGGCAAACTTGACAATTTCCTCGCTGGTCAAGTCATCTGGGTTGGTTTTGTTTATGTTGAGAGCTTGTAATCTCTTCAACATGGATGGGGTAAATGATCTCTTACCCTTTTTCACAGGCACCAATCTCTTGTAGAAACCGGCGATGGACTTGGAGGTTGCTTCGTGGAACATTCTGGTGTCAACAGCAGCACACAACAAGTTTTGTGCTGCTGAAATGGCGTGGATGTCACCAGTCAAATGCATGTTGAACTCATCCATAGGGATAACTTGGGCATACCCCCCACCTGCAGCACCACCTTTAACACCAAAGGTGGGACCCATGGAAGGTTGTCTAACATTGGCAATCGAGTTGTAACCAAGATGCGCACCCAAAGCCTGCGTCAAACCCATGGTTGTGGTGGACTTACCTTCACCCAATGGGGTTGGGGTGATACCAGCAACCAAAACGTAATTACCAAGGTCGGACTTGGAACCTTCGGCAAACTCATCCAATCTCTCAAGCACATCCTTGGAGTTGACCTTAGCCTTGTAGTGACCAAAAGGCTCTAATTCCATCTCCAAAAGTCCCAATTCGCTAGCAATCTTGGTGATTTTCTTTGGCTTTTGGGCTCTAGAAATGGCAATGTCTGAGGGCACTGGGGACTGCAACCTCAAAGGTAATGGTTGGAACGAGTGCTTGCGAGCCTCTTTGTCTTGAATCATAGCGGCATCGTAAACGTTGGAACACAACATGGCGACAGTCATGGGCCCAACTCCACCGGGGACAGGCGTAACAAACGCAGCCTTCTTTACAATTTCAGCATAGTCAACATCACCAACCAACTTTTTGCCATTCTTGGCACTGGCATCGTCCTTATAGTTGATACCCACGTCAATCACGATCGAACCCTCCTTGATCCAATCAGCCTTGACATATTCGGGGATACCAACGGCAGCAACGACAATGTCTGCATTTTTCACCACTTGGGGCAAGTTTGCAGTGTAACGGTGGCAGATAGTGACCGTGCAGTCTTCATTCTTCAACATAGCAGCAACCGGGGTACCCACAATGTCTGACCGACCAATAACCACTGCATTTTTCCCACGTAAACTAACACCAGTAGTTTTAATCAACTCAATGATCCCGTTGGGGGTGCACGGCTTGAACAAAGGTTGGCCACCCCGCTTGGACAACTCGCCGACATTATAACGTTCAAAACCATCAACATCCTTGTTTGTAGCAACTGAATTAGTAACCAATGTTTCGTCAATGTGTTTTGGCAAGGGTAATTGGATCAACAACCCGTTGATGCGGGGGTCCTTGTTGATACGGTCAATCTCCTCCAACAACTCCTCCTGCGAGATATCTGCGTCAAATTTCATTAATTTGGACAGGATATTGGAGGACTCCGCAGCCTTCAACTTGGATCTCACATATGCAGACGAGTCTGGTCTCGATCCCACCTGGATAATCGCGAGACTTGGCTTGAAACGCAACGCCTCAAATGACGTATCCTCAATGTCAAACTTGCTGCGATTGTAGTCAACAACTTGTTGTGAAATGCGGCTTCTTATGGTCTTGGCTAACTGAGTACCAGACACCACAACAGCGTCCATTCTCGCACTGCTATAGTGGAACCTGGCCTTTCTTACCATAGGCCTGAAACGAGTTGTTCTCAACATTCTCTCTTTATCAATATTCAAGAATTTTCACCAATAACAGGATTTTCCTTGCCATTTATACTGGGCATGCTTCTTCGAGATGCTCCGGTCCCAGTCGGACACAAAAAGCAATGTTGGAACATTTCAGATGTATGTGCAGGAGCACCCTGATTTTCTATAGTGTGTGTTTCGTCCGGGAAAAAGCTTGTGTTAGTGTGTCACGTGTGTACTGACTAATTGGTGGTTGTGAAAAATTTTCACTCGAATGAGTCATCTTTTGGGGAAGAGGCTACCTGGCCCCATAGAATGTATGGGACATTTGTGGCTTCCGTTCGAGAGATGGCAAAAACCTAATATTTCGCAGTCAAAAAAAGAGCTTGGAGCTTCCCCGATGTTTATTTGCTAAAAACCCTGCTCATAATTAGTCCGAGTCAAATGGCTCATGATAACAGTTTTTCCGAGTCAATTTGATAAGCTCATCGCGCGGAGTCACAGAGTGTATAACGCCACATGCTGCTCGCACGACATCTTTCTCTATCAATGCAAGTCCAAAGCAATCGACTAAAGCATTAAATCTACAATCACATCACTAATGTATATAATCATCCATGATCAAAATCTACCTTTAAACAAACCCCTCACCTTGGACCATCAGTCCACAAGAGTTCACAATAGCGCACAATGCCCCATCGTAGAATGCCACCCCACAGCAAAAGAAGTCAGTTAATTTCATGTGATGTTGACGTGATCGATCGTGATTCTTCGTTAAGTTACCGGGGTACCTCGCAAGTCTCACAAAAACAGTTCATAGCTCGTATTTTACTCTGTTGACCCAAACCAACTACTCTGTCAATTGCAGGTTTCTCGATTCTCCAACATCCTTTCTCTATGTGGTAATATTTGTCGTTTTCTACTGTTTGGCATTACTTCTATTCTTTGGCTTTTCGTACTCTAGGAGGTAATTCTTCTATTCAAATGTCTTATTTCTAATAAAATGTTCCAATAGACGACGTATTTTCAATAGACGAACTAATTTCAATACAACAATCTAACCAATAGCAGAAATCACTACATCAGAATACTTTATATGTCATATAGCGCATGGTAACTTTTCTGTCCGGAAAAATTCCGCTAACATTCCTTACTTCACCTTCTTGATTCAAGAACGGCATTTCTTCCTTTTCTCCAATATACTTAAGAATGCCTTTCTTCCTTTTCTCCAATATACTTAAGAGTGCCTTTCTTCCTTCTCTCCAATATACTTTAGAGTGCCTTTCTTCCTTCTCTCCAATATACTTTAGAGTGCCTTTCTTGAATTGATCAAGTCTAGAATTTTCTACCTCGTTGAATACATCATCCATTGACTAAAGTTCATTCGATGACTTAAATCCTTTCAATAAGTGCAATTGAATATCAAGTTGAGCTGACTACCATGCAACTGAATAATATCATAATACAATTGACCTATCAATTCCGAAAATTGGTTCATTCTGGTTCGTTCCTTGATCCTATGAATTTAAAATTATATGGACATACTCTCAGCAAATTTTAGCTACGCCTTTCATTGTACATCCACCTCGCTCGCTATGGTTCATATCTGTTGTGCTCTACAAGCTACAACTCGTGCACTCGCTATAACTGTACTTTATGTGACTATGTTCTCTAGAGCCACGCTCTCATTTAATTCATCTGCTACACCTAATGAAGCTACGCTTGTAAACGTCAAATTTATAAATAATGCTATGCTAATTCTTATCATCTGAAATACCCGTACGCAATTGATGTAACATTGCTTGTGCTCTAAGCATGATTTGGTCTGTTTTTTGACTAGAATTCTGCTCAACCAGTCTCTTACGCGTGGTCATCCGTCTCTTCAACAGGTTAACACTCTCATAGTCAGCACCTAACTCTTGACTCATTGATGCAATCGATTTACGGCTACCAGCTATGCCGTTCCCATTACCAGCAATACCTCCATTCTGTTCCACAATATCATCAAATGACATGGTGGAATAAAATGATAATGCCTTGCTTCGTCTATTCTGACTTTTTCTATCCTTTGCAGAGGAACTTCTCATTGGGGCACTCTGCTTCAATCTCTCCAACAAACTGTCAATAACCGCAGGACCGTTCTCCACATCCTCCTTCTCTTCTTCCCCATCTTCTTCTTCATCCTCCTCGTCAATCTCTTCATTTTCATCAACCTCATCATTTTCGTTTTCAACCTCTTCTTCACCCTCCTTGACCTCAGGAACTGGATCCTTTTCGCTAGCCAATTTGACATTTAACTCAGTAGTGGTTGGTGATTTCACGACGCCACCCTTCTTGTCGGTCTTCTTCTTTGGACTCTTCGCACGATCGTCAGTAGACTTCTTGCGAGAACGTTTCACATACTCGCGTGAATCTTGAATCATCTTCTTTCTAGCTTCATACGTTCTGTGTTCTTCTTCCCTCTGGATATTCTCAATATGGGATTTTTTGAACTCACTAATAAATCCAACAAACTTGTTGAGGAAACTGTTACGGGTGCTCAGATCATTGTAGTTTTCACCAAAATACTCCATTAACGACTTAAACTCAGTAAGAGTTCTGTTCAAGTGTGTCTGCAATAACGAATTCTTAATCTTTGCATTCTCAAGCGGTCCCAGTACATGCTCCAAAATGTTATCATCGGGATGCATAACACTTGTTTCACTCAAGTTACCCCTGGATATTGAATTAGATACATTGTTAATGATCTTTTCGTATTCTTGACAATCACCATCCAACTGTTCAATGGATATGTTTTGAATAAAGTGCAACGAGTTCAACTCATCCACAAAAGAACCAAATTCAGGGAAGGTATTTCTAATGATCTTCTCAATGTAATGCAAAAAGTTCATCGAATTGGTATCATCTTTCATAAACTTCAATCTCTGTAATGTATCCAACTTGAAACCAAGAGCTTGTTTGGAATAGTCATTCATAAAGTTACCAACTGATCTGATAACACCCAAGACATTTCTTAAACTTTCAGACTCACGGATGTTCTTACACGCTTCGTCAATCAACTGAAGCTTCTTCAACAAATCCAAGTAATCCTTTTGATAGGTTTCCACCAAAAGCAACGCTCTTGATCTTGACTTCCAATAGTGTCTCAAGTTGAAACACAACTCAAGGTATACTTGGTCTGCTCTGTCTAATTCCGCAGGATCCTTAGAGGGTTTCTTCGAAGGACGGGCAAAGTCTAAGGAGTACGGCAAGAAGTTACGCAATGTGGAGTCGTTAATGTCTGTCACCGCATCAGAGGTGAAAAACTCCAACACACTGAGGTTCTCCAAGATTTCTTCGTCACAACGTAAAACCATTTGAACAAACTTAGATACCGAAATGTTGTTGAACATGTGCAAGTTGATACCAAATTGCTGAGCCAAGTCTCTTGGCAAGAACGTCACCTTTTTGGGCTTCGTAACCGTGCCTTCTTCGCCAACTTTTACCTTGTCGACGTCCTTCTTCAACTTGATGGCCGATGTCTTGGCCACAAACACCTTTTCAACCTCACTCAAAATACCCTTTTCAAGCAAGGCGTCCGAAACACTATCGTGCTCAATGTCCTTCCAGAAGGTGTGTTTTATATTGTCGATTTTGTCCCAGTGCATTTGCTTCAATTTCGTTTTTGGTCTCATCAGCAGAATTGGTGACTGCATAACCGAAGTGTTACCGGAAACAAGATTAGGCAAGGAAGCAATTCTCTTTGGAGTGATGACTCCAGATTTATCCCCTGGTGGCCCCATACCTTCTTCACTGATGAATCCAGGTAATGGCGGTGGCGGTGGGGGTCCGCCCATACCAAATGGAGGAGGTGGTGGTGGAGGTGGAGGTGGTGGTGGTGGCGAAGGACCACCAGGAGCACCGCTGATGAATCCGGGTAATGGAGGAGGAGGAGGAGGAGGGGGAGGAGGAGGAGGTGGTGGTGGTGGTGGTGGCGGCGGTGGAGGTCCAGACGCTGCAGATTGCACATTTGGTGCAATTGGAACAGAACTTGGAACAGAGCTTGGGACGCCAATTGGAACAGTTTCAACGGATGCACCTGGAGCACCAAATACTGGCGCACTTGGATCTGGAGCTGGCGAATCTGCGGCCGGAGTCAAACTGTCTAAATCTCCCTTTGCAGACCTCACTGTGCTTATATGAGACTGGGGCGTGACAAACCCAGGCGACTTTTCTGAATCAATATGATGAGGAGATCTCTGTGGTGAAACTTCGATGATATCGTGGATTGGGGCCGTGAGATCCGGAGTAGACAAGTCGTCTCTATAAGAGAACCTTGGGTTTGGAGGAGTCCCAACCCTAAAATTATCTCTATTTTTGGATCTAGAATAGCTTCCAAACATGGGGTCGGAGGATTGTCTCTCCTCTATGATGGAAAGCTCGTCGGAATTGACAAAGGTGTTGTCCATACCGAAGTCTGACTTGCGGCGAGGAGGTTTTGAAGAAAACACAGTTTCCAATTCGGAAACGATATCATTACCTCTTTGAGCGTCTGTGATTTTGGAAGAGTTGAGGATAGTTGCTGTTCTTCCACCGTTTGATTCGAGCAAACGGGTAGCCTTCACCTTTTCGTCCTCCAATTGTCTCACTTGGATCTGCAACAACCCGATATGTTTCTCTTGTGATGCGATTTTGTTGGCAGACAACTGGATTTCCTTTTTTAAGTTCAGAATGGTTTCGCTTTTGCCAAAACTAGCCTCCACTTCCAATTGCTTCTTTTCCTCCTCCAAAATCTTCATTGACTTGGACAACTCCTTGGCTTCCAAAATGGCCCTTCTTGCTGTATCATCTGTGATTAACCGATCCATCAATCTTTGAATTGAACTGTTGACGACAGAATCCGGCTCAGAACCCATCATTGTGGACTCGGCAACAATGTGTTGCATCACAGAATCAATGAGAATAAGGAGATTGCTCACTTCGGCGTCGGACCTCCCACTGTCCTTTAACATCAAAAACTTGTGGAAAATAGACTTGATGTGCGTCTCGTTACTCTCATCAGATTGGGTAGAAGTGTTATCCTGGTAGGTTGATCTGATATCGTTATACAAATCATCGAGTCCAACATCTATGCTCGAAGAATCGCTCTCCTTGATGGAGTTGGTACCCTGGTGGAAGAATTCATTGTAGTCCTCTTCAGCAAATGCCTCGTACTTTTCAATCTCATCGTTAATTCTCTCGTTGTTAATCACCTTCAATTTATCAAAGACTTTCACCAACCGCGAGTCGCTAAATTCTCGTCTCAAAGAAATACGTGCCTTGATCAGCTTCGTTCCCACCATGATGGAGTTGATTAATAACAACGTGGTCAACGAGTAATCCTTGAGGGTAACGTCCCCACCAATTCTATCGCCACTCGTAAAGAACTGATCTAAAAACAACTCCAAAGAGTTCAACCATGGCTGGAAACGAACAAAGTCTCCATGCAAATCTTGAAGATTGACCATACTGTCCACAATGTCTTGCAAAAACTCACCGTTTCTGTAGTATGATAAGAAAACCAAAACCTCGGTGACTAACTTCCTGGTGGTTAACCGCGGGGATACAAGCGAAAAGATCATTGACTTGATCACAAGCAGCTTGTTCTTCTTGGATATGGCACTTATCGGAACGGACTCGTCGGTGTCGCAGTCTTGCTTTTCCGAATTCATGATATGTTTCAAACATTTCACGATAGCGTATTCTGTGTCGAACTCGTCGTTAGACTTGATACTCTTTTTGTTGATACGAGACAAGATGACAGACAATGCAGTTTCACCCTGCGCTTCCACAAACGCTTGGGCCCAGTACGTGCCGTACTTGGAGGATACAGAGTTATCCATCAAGCGTTTCTCCAATTTTCGATATTCTTTCAAAGACAACTTGTTTGCCATGATTCTCGTGACAAACCACTCTGGGGACCCCTCTGTAATTTTTGTCTTTTTGCCCAACACCCCGCCTGACTCACTATCGCTCGACATGGCGGAGTCCATCGACTTCTTTTTCAGCTTAAAGTACTGTTGTTCATCAAAAGTGGACTTTTTGCTGCTACCAAAGCGGGAGATCACTTTCATAGCCGAAGACTGTTTTGTCTTTGGGGACTCTGGCGGCTCCATATCGGTCGTTTGCTTACGTTCAGGCGCACGCTGTTGCATCTGGGCCAAGTACTTTTGGTAACCTTGCGGATCATTTGCATACACTGTCATTGTCGCTTGTTTTGTTAAGGAACGCAAGTCGAAACCAGAGTTGTTTTCGTGTTCACGCAAAAGCAACTCCCACTTACGTTTGGTTGGTTGTTCTCGAAGGGTAGCCACAGCCTTGTCTGTAAAGACTCTAGCGGAGAGCATTTTCTCGAAAAGCAGGTCTACAATTTCTGTTGGTGGCATTTGGTTAATGTGGTTGGCCACTGCGGCAAACGACTGCACTGCGTGGTTCTGCTGAGATTGCGCATATGATTGAGATTGGTGAGATTTCGTATCAGAACCAGTCGGTACTCTAACACCTTTCTTGTGTTTGTGTTTTATGGGGCTTGCTGGGTCGTGTAAAGACACCGCGGACTGGTTGGAGGTGTAGAGAAACAGTGGCAGTTTCATGGAGGGGGGAGGCATCAAGTCCTCCAGGGGGATGTTGGAGAAGTCCTCCAATCCCATGCCTACAAATTTCAATCCTCTTTTGGAGAGGTTGTCGTGGTCATCATCCGCAGTATCTCGGTTCGACTTGGGATCAAGCGACGAAAAGGACGAATTACCGTGTACAGAGTAATACCCACCTAGCGATGGACTCGGATGGTTCATTTCAGTGGCGTACGCCGCCGCTGCTGCTGCACGCGTCTCCCCAGATGATGCTGACGCTTGTGAAACATGTGAAAATTGGCTGTGCTGCGTGGCACTGGACACCTTTCGTGAGGGCAGTTTATGGGGTACTGGCGGTAATGCCTTGGCTTCACTCGGCATGCTATCGTAACCAAACGCTTGGAAGTTATCAGGTGGACCTGTAGCCCCTGTGGCGGCCCCAGCGATACCTGCAAACCCCCCAGCGCCCCCAGCTCCACTCGAGGGGAACCCGTAGCGCCCACTCGAACTCGACCCCAAAGAGCCCTGCGAAACAGAACGTGCACTGGAATCATCGGCAAATCCCAACTTGGAGGTCGACTTGGTGAGCTTCTTCATTCCTTTAGAGAATAGACTCTTGCTGTCTGATCCATTCTTCGTCATAGCTGTACAAGAGCCTCCTCTTGAGTTGTGGCCAACAAAATTTATGAGGTTTTTTTTAATGCGCGAACAATCCTCACTAGCGCCCAGTATCGGAACTGGTTTGCCCACGCTGGGACTCACCAACCAATGTCACCTCCACGAAACTGTGTGGGCAGCTTGAGGTACAACTGAATAGGGTGCTTGTCAAATTTGCATCAAATTTGCATCAAAATCCATCGAATTAGAATGATTTACATATCCAAGCAACGTAATAGCCATTCAAATGCTATATAAAACCTTAAATATGAGTAAAAGACCGTTCAAACGCTTATTAAAACCATAAAAATTACTTTACAGAACCATGCAACTACTTTAGCCAACTATTCAAATACCAAAGACCCGTACAAGTGCCAATTGCCTTACCAAACTATACAAAATTCAGTATACCTACAAATAGTCACAAATGGAATACCTACAAATAGTCACAAATGGAATACCTGCAAATAGTCACAAATAGAACACCTGCAAAAATCAACACTAACCTCAAGGATACTCGACAGGTAAACCGAGTGCACAAACAAGAAGTAAACGGACCAGGATATTCAGAACAATGCATGAAAATTCCAGATCGTTATGGTTTTGGCACAAAAGTATGTGTGGAGTTTAATACGCGTCGCTCTGTTTGTGCCGTTCACGCGCGAGAGGAGAGTCGATCAACGTTACCCGTCGTGCAGTACGCTACCGCATGTACCCTCGGCCTCAACATCGTGCAAGGCGATATCTCACTGTCCTTACAGTACCTTACGATACAGTCGTATCCAAGCACTCCTCGTACTTTTAGTTTGTTTTTAGCCGAGCGTTGCCATTAAACGTTTTTTTAGTGTTTTATGAGTTCGGTCACTTGCACTTTTCAGTTGCACTTTTCAGAAGTACTTTTCAGTTGCATTTTTCAGAAGTACTTTTCAGTGCTTGCAGTTGCATACGTGCTGCGTCATTCCAGTGTTCAGTTGCATTTGGGTCAAGTGTTCAGTTGAATCCAGGTCAAGTGTTCAGTTGTATTTAGTTTAGTAATCTGGTAAATTTAAACTATTTAAGGTTGGCTTGAGTCTATGATTAATGAACTCTCTAGATGAATATACGGAACCAAATCAGAAAATTAGATTCTTTTCTCATCTTTGTACTGTGTTTCAGGGTGACGTCTCTATGAAGACACTAAATTGACCCTCTGCTTCACTTGCTAGAATATGCAATGATGAAACTGATTTTTAAACAAGTTTGGGACTATTTGTTTAAACGGATGGCCAAAGCAAGATGTTTTTGGGACTTTCTTTGTAGAACTATCGAAATCATTCAGTTGGATTTATGAAGCTATTATTGGTAATTCTCACTACATTGTCAAGATTCTATTTACTCGAATTACAGAAACTCTCAACACACTATAAAACACACAACCAATAAAATCTACAAGAACTCAATACACTCTGTGAAACATCTAAGCAAATCTACAAGAACTCAATACACTCTGTGAAACATCTAAGCAAATCTACAAGAACTCAATACACTCTGTGAAACATCTAAGCAAATCTACAAGAACTCAATACACTCTGTGAAACATCTAAGCAAATCTACAAGAACTCAATACACTCTGTGAAACATCTAAGCAAATCTACAAGAACCTTCAATACACTATGAAACACACAGCTCAATCACAGAAACCAATTGACATGAGCAACAGATTTGCCCTAAGAATTTCATTTTTCGCTTAGAATTTGTTTTACTCGTTCCCAGTCTTCAATAGTCAACACTTGCGGTGTTGAACTGTCGTTTGGAATATTCTCTAGTGTTTTTTCGTTAGTCTTTAATTTTGCTATTTGATTACGATACTGAGAACCCACCAATCACTATAGTAGCTAAGTTCCTTTGTATACAAGCTGCATTCAATTGTTTCGTTATTATTCGCGCTAGGATCATCTGAATCTTTAATACTCTAGGATCAACTGTTTAGTGTACACTTCAGGATAACTGTTTAGTATACACTCTAGGATAACTGTTTAGATACACTCCAGGATAACTGTTGCTGCACACTCCAGGATAACTGCTAGTATACACATTGCGTACGATTGTTTCGCTCGTATTAAAATCCAGCACTCTTAGTGTAAATAAACATTGCAAAACCACCCTTGCTAAGCTTTGGTGTTGAGCTTTTTAGCCCTAATTATTAGCGATCCATCGCTACAATTCTCGCGACGCACAAAATATTCTCGCGACGCGAAAACCATTTGTTTTCAAGCACCAAAGGTCTCCCACCATCCAAGTGCCCACCCATCATGCAACGAAAGTCTCAGGATAAGCGCCAAGCTACCATAAGCAACTTCTTTGCACCCAAAGCAGGGCCCACAAAGCCAAAGGTACCTCAAACTCACCCATCCTTAAAACGATCATCCTCAAGCTTAACCAAAACATTCAGTAGCAATGCAGGGTTCGAAGACAACTCAAGTCCAGACACTTCGGTAGATGCTATAGAATTACATAACTTTCGAAACCCACGCCTCAGCAAATCGGTTCTGGAAGCTTTCTCGTCAAAAAGGCCCAAGCCAATCCTAGTGACAGACTCAGATGATGATCTGGTTCAAATCGTGAGCCTGAGACCGGCAGTGAAAAGACAGGACTCTTTTCTAGACAAAATATCCAGCCAACCCCGTAAACTTCAGAGAATAACCCAGCCAGTGCTGAAGACTGCAGCGAAACCAAAGAAAGACGAATTGAGCGTAGAACAGCAAAAGGTGGTTTATGCCGTGCTACAACAAAAACAAAACGTTTTCTTCACAGGAAGTGCTGGTACCGGTAAATCGGTGGTGTTGCGTAGCTTGGTGGACAAATTGAAAAGCATATATAGAGACGATGTTGGCATCACAGCTTCCACAGGTATGGCTGCTTGCAATATCTCAGGCCAAACAATCCATACCTTCTTGGGTATTGGTCTTGGTAACGGCAGCCCTAGGGAAATTGCAAGTAGAATAAGCAAAAATCAATTTATGCGCAGAAGATGGGAACAATTGCGTGTCTTGGTGGTTGATGAGATTTCCATGATCGATGGCTTACTTTTTCACAAAATTAACGAGGTAGCCAAAATCTTGAGAAGTAGCTCCCGGCCCTTTGGTGGTATCCAATTGGTGTGCTGCGGAGATTTCTTCCAACTCCCTCCAGTCGGGAATGGTAACGAGAGACCAAAATTTTGCTTCGAAACGGACGCCTGGAAATCAACAATCAACCTTACAATAGTACTCACTCAGGTGTTTAGACAAAAGGGTGACTCACGGTTGATCGATATGCTAAATGCGTTGCGTTACGGTGAAATAGATGACACTCTTGTTAAGGAATTCAAAAAATTGGTGAGACCAGTCCATTATACAGACGGAATCGAACCTACTGAATTATACCCTACAAGAGCTGAAGTTAAGGCTGCCAACGAATCTAGACTAAACAAATTGAAGTCGGACATTTTTACATTCCATAGTGTCGATAACGTTAAAACCGAATACTCCCAAAACCTCTTGCTGAACTTGAGATGCGAGCAAACATTGATTTTAAAAGAAGGTGCACAAGTCATGCACATAGTGAACTCCTCTGACACATTAGTCAATGGTTCGGTCGGTACCATCTTGTTTTTCCTCCCCAAACCCGTTTGGCAAAAGGCCATGGAACTCTTCCCTATTGAGGCATTCACTGATCCGCTCTTGATTGAAGAATTCAGATTGATTTCAAGCAAGGTCGGTAATAATGATCCATGGACAACAGAACAGTCAGATATCTTTGCCAGAATACCAGAATACAGAATTGCAAGAATTAATGATTTATGTATTAACGCTAGAAACTATCAAAGATCAGAATTGCTCCCAATTATTAATTTCGGGAACGACAGAATCTTTTACGTTGAACGCCATGACTTCAGTATTGAAATCTCAAAGGCTTCAAACAAGAATTCTCAGATTGGTGAAAACAAGTTAATAAGAAATCAGCTTCCTTTGGTACTTGCTTGGGCCATGTCCATTCATAAAGCTCAAGGTCAAACGATCGAGAGGTTGAGAATCGATTTGAAGAAAATCTTCGAAATAGGTCAAACCTATGTTGCGCTTTCTCGTGCAACCAATAAAGAGAATTTGGAGATTCTCAACTTTCAAGTTGAAAAGGTTAGGGTCTCACCAGTCGTGAAAAACTATTACACTGGCTTAATAAACTCCCAAAAATCAGCATGAGCAGTTTTATAGATTTGGTTGCTGATTGGCTACCAGCAACAACGTATAATATTTCCAAGCATATTCTTGTATTAAATTTCGTTAAAGTTTTTTAATATTAATCCAGGCACCGTATTTCCCATTGCATATCTCATTAATATACATTTCGTTACATTAAATCTTGCCCATATAAAAGTGTCTCAGAACAAACCTCTAAAGATCCATACCGCAAAAAAATTGCAACCATTCAAGTAGACAAGCACAATAAATAACCTAAAATTCTATGTGATGATATCTACCTCATGAATATTAGAATACTTGTTTTAAAAACAAATTGTACTAGATACACATATATAAGTAAACAAAAAACACGAGTGCCAGAGTATTTTCGTACAACTCTATACTCTGATGACAATACTGCCATTCATTAATTCACGATGATTATTGAGAATAATGTGAGATAATCTGGCCAGTTAAAATCCTTTAATGAAGCAGCTCAGTAAAGTTACTTTCAAATTGAAGCATAATCAACCCATCCCCTCAGAGTAATATCAATAGCACTAGAACCAACAACCTCATCACACACAAACCCTCTAACATACTCTCCAGAACCCAACTTTATTGAGCCCAAACTCAACTCGACGGAAATATTAGCCAAAAATTCACCTAGTTTTTTTAATGGTAGTGAATAAATTTCTAATTCAATTTCAGAGCCTCCGCTAGTCACCTTCCTAAGTGCAGTCTCATCTTTTCCAATCACATAGAGCTTGTATTCTGCACTTGACTTCGTTGTCTCTAAATAGGTTGCCTTGTGTAAGAGTCCGTGTTTAGCATAGCCTTTCAAATAAGCACCAGACAACGCTAACTTGATAGAAGACGGGGCATGAGGAGGCGGAATCTTCAAAGAGACTTCATCAGCAGAGTTTTCGGGTGTAATTGAGTGCAAACTTCCGTATACACGAGGGGTTGTCTTATGGAATTCTTTAAGGAATCTAGATGCAAACTCAAATAGAGCATAATCGTGAAATCTATGTCCAAGTAAAGTAATACCAAAAGGCATCCCATCCTTACGGAAACCAGCAGGAATAGAAAGAGCAGAAAAGTCGGTGATGTTGACAAAACTCGCATATGTTCCTTGATGGATGTTAATATTCACAGGGTTAGCTACAATTTCTGTAATCTTGGGAGTTAATGGGCAAGTTGGTACCACTAAAATGTCAATTCCCGTTAAAAATACTTGAAGCTTCTGTACAATTTTTTGTTTAGCTAGCTGATCGTCAAATACTTGGGTTGCCTTCTGGGCTTGCCCTTGAATTAAAATTGATTTAATGTCTGGGTGCAAACTTTCGAGATCAAAACTCTTTGCAGTATTGTAGCTTTCAGCCTTCCATGATCCCTCATGGAACAAATTTGAAAGCTGGTAGAGAGGATCGATTTTGGTTGGAACAAGTTGCCCAATTTTGCCTAAGGCATCCACGGCCTTTGCAAACAAAAGTGGGTTTTCTTGTTCACCAAACCATAATAAATTGGTTGGAATGGCCAAATTGGGCTTTGGGGAAAACTTAACAAAGGCGTGCGGAGGGAACCCACGTGAGTACTCATAGTTGTTGCCGTCGGCTTTAGCCAAAATACTGAAGATGAGTTGAGTATCCGAGATATTGTATGACAAAACCGAAACATTGTCCAAAGATCGGTTCGTTGGGATTACACCTTGACACAGGAAAACACCATTTGTAGGTTTTACGGCGATCAAGTTGTTTAAAGCAGCAGGTATTCTCGATCCTCCGGATGTATCTGTAGTTATGGCGAATGGTACTATACCCTTGCTAACTACCACTGCAGATCCACTCAGACAACCACCAGCAGCGAATTTGGCATTAAAAGCACTTTTTGGAATTCCATATCCGGAACGAGTTCCAACCAACCCAAGACCCAACTGATCGATGTTTGTTTTCCCAATGATGATAGCACCAGCATCTCTCAACAAACGAATCACAGTGGCATCCTGAGTTGGTTTAAAACTATTTCCAAGAATACCAGAAGTGGTTGCAAATCCCTTGACATTAATATTGTCATTTACAGCAACAGGTACACCGTACAATGGAAGGTCAATGGCTTTCAATTGTTTCATTTGAGTTTCCAAATCTTCAGGCGATGCAAGGGAAATCCACTCGTTAGAATGGTCAGCTTGTGAACGAGTCAATTCGGTTAATAAACGGAGCGACTTGTCAAACGTTCCTTTCGAATGGAATGATTTCCACTCTTCAATCGTCCAACCCAAAGTACACATGATATTTAGAAATCTTTGGTTGATGTTAATAGTTCGAATTGTTTAACAGCTCTCCAAGCCAATAGTACTTTTCCTCTTAAATGTGGATATAAAAAGTTATAAAAATATTAGGACTTCTCTTTTATGTACCGATCTACAATAAACTTGAATAATTTCCGCAAGTCGATCCGGGCACAGAGAATGCCAGTTATTCTGACGGTGCTTTGATAATCCTGTACATATTTTGTATGTATCTTCTAGTATCTTACATGACATAATCAGTGATGCATTTTTTACTCTTTGGATAACCCTGTAGTAATAGTTCAACCTCAACGAGTAATATTAAGAGCATATTTCGGACTTACAAAGCTGTGAAACTTCATGGAGCATATTTCACAACCACAGTAATTTCATAGAATTCCTTGAGGGCAGCATTGACGATATTTCTCAAGTTCTATCAGTGAGTCACAATTTACACTATTAAAATCAACCAAGTAAATGAATATCTTTATCAATTAGTTATATCTTTATCAATTAGTTATATCTTTTACTTTATTCAATGCAGTATATGCAAATCTGGCGAGAAAGTTCAAATTTGTATGCTGTGTTTCTCTGTTTTCTAGAGTTCAAATATCTGCACCAGAAGCTAACATCCAGAGTAAACTTCATTTCTGCTACACTTCTACCATTGTACTTCACTATTCCAACACACCTTACTAATCTTCACTTCTCTCTGCACAATTACATTCTGCAAAATTACACTCTGTACAAGCACACTTCGCGATGTCCCTCTATTTTGTTCATAGTTGGTAAAGCTTCTCCCTCCAACGTTATTCGTAAATTTTAGTTGTCACTAAAAGAGGTAATTTTTTTCAGTGGCAACAACCAACGAAATGGCCTTTCAACAAACCAATGGTGAATTAGGCTATGATGGATACGCCGTTACTTTGAACTACTTCACTGGGTTACCTAACGTGAACAGTTTGGCAGATGCGAATGCAGCTGTGTTGTTCAAATCGTTGTTGAAGAAGGATTCCATCACCAAAGAGAAGTCACTTCTGGAGTTACTTGAAAGCTTGAGCGGTAACAACTCTGGTAACTTCACAGATGACGTTACCGTTATTTCTTGGATTCAGTTGTATCCCAAGTTAGCTATAGATAACTCCCGAATGGTGAGAATCTTGTCGCACCAAGTACAGGCAAAGTTTCTTCAGGTGGTTGGTGGCAAAGCCTTTTCCAAGCACTTGAAAAGTTCAATTGCCGTGTGGATCCACGGGTTATTTGACAACGACAAAGCAGTAGCCACTGCTACGTTCAAGACGTTTTTAGATAGTTTCCAAAACGACCGCGAGAAGATTGATAAGATCTGGATCTTGTTCTACGATCAGATCTTCAACTTTATAATATCAGTAACTTCCTTCGAAACCCCCCAGAGCTTGTCCGATAAGAGATACACCAAGGATGAAGATTCTCTTTCGAAGTATGAAAGAGTATTCAACGCTTCGCTTTTGATGCTTAATAAAATCATCTCCTTCTTCAATAACTCAACATTGAAGATTGAAGACAAACCTGATAGTATTCAAGATATCCATACCCTTTTATCATCAGACAAAATATGGTCATACTATGGCCCGGTGATATCAGAGGCAACAATGAATTTGCCCCTCTTTAAAACTCTCCTTGTTGTGACCAAATCTTTATTCAATAAGAATGAAAAGGGCGAAGCAAACAATTTCATCAAGAGCTTGGATGATTCTAAAGCCATCTATAAACAAGTTTCAAAGACTTTTATCTCAAAAGTAAAACTAAAGGCAAACAATAAATTGGCTAACTCTACTATCATTTATTCAAATGTTATCATTCAATTATGGGACACCTTGACCACGTTAACTGAATTCTCCACTTTGAATCACATCAAAGAACTCAAAATTAAAAAGAACTTCTGGCAATTGGCTGGCAGTAAAAGCCATTCTCGTCTCATCGATTATTTAAGACTTGGTCCTTGTAACCTGGGAACTCTGTACTATCCTACCGTTTCTACTTTCTTTAAGGTTCTCACAAATGTCAAATTCTCAGATGACGATGGTTTCATTGACTTCGACAGCACAGATGATGCCGAAGATATCCTACTCAAGATCTTTGCCAAACAAGTCAAGAGTATAAAGTTGATTGATGAGTTATACGCCTCTACACAAAGCATATTTGAGATTGTTGCCTTGTTCAAGGGTGAAAATGTAACCTGTTTACAGATAACATTCTACACCATCTTGGATTCTCTAACTAAAATCATTTCAAGAGATGAAAAAATGAGAAATAAACTTAGATCTCTAATCGCTAGCAAGTTGCAGACTTGTCAAGCTTATCTTGGACAGTTGAATTCAGCATTTGCAACATTAATTCAAGATAATTTGACTGAATTAGTTGCCGGCTCTTACAAGTTCGACTCTTCTCCTTCAAAAGTGTTCAACAACTATTCCATGATCTTAGAAGAAGCCAACAGTATTGGCTATGTTGATACCATAATTGCCGATATCTTGGTTAAACTTGAGGAAGATTCATCGTTGGATAAGCCTATCATTGCTTTCAATATTATTTCCTCTTACCTTTCCTCAAAAAAAAAATGGACTCCAGAACTTGAAGACTTTATGGAAACTCTCCCTAGCTTTCTCAATGAAGGTTTTATAGACCCCGCATTGGACTTGTTTGTGGAATTTGTAAACACCAATACAAAAAATGTGGACATTTCTCAAACAATCGACGACTTTTACCTGGCACTTAGTGATTTGAACCCTTCAAAAGTTCCAAAATTTTTGTTACGTATTGAGTCCCAGTTACACAATGATAATTTGCAGGATGTTCCGAAGTATTTGGCAACCTTATCCAACAAGGAAACACTCCTGGCTGATGAGTCTACTTTGGTATACAAGTTCTCTGAGAATCCAGACATTCTTAATAACTTAATTGAATCATCAACTGGTTCTGAATCTGCCACTTTGAAATTCATCAAGGAGAGTTTAAGTAATCCTAATTCTATTCAAGACGATTCCCAATTGAAATCCATCTTGAATGTCTCTTGGAAATACCACCACCAAAAGGAATGTGCTTCCTTTATTGGAAACATTCAGTCTACTGGTTTACTTGAAGAATCGCTTCTTCTGTATATCGCGTCTTCAAATTTGTCAACAGACTTCAAATCTACCGTTCAAATATTGAAGGCTAAGCCCTCTTTACTAGAACTGTTGGTCAACAACTTGAATTCAACAATAACAAGTATATCCTCTGTTGCATTATCACTTTCGAACCCTCTTGAACAAAACTTTGTTTTAGGGAAGGAGGGATCAAAGAACTTCACTCCATCTATAATTACTCAAGGGAAATTCATTAGTGATATTATAGAAGATATACCAAATAATGAATTGTTATTATTGGGTACTTTCGTTGCTGAGTATATAGACGATTACTTATTCCTCGGTTCCAAATCCTCCATCGCTACAATTCTGGAAAGTTTGCTCGAACTTAAAGCTAATCTTCATTCCCACTTTATGTCTTCTATTTCTAAGGAAGCTAGTTTGGATGTGATCTTGACTATTCTCAATGCAGACTCTAAATCAGACAATACATTGTTGGAGAATTTGATTAATAAGATAACTGAAAATTCCCCATTGCTGCTTTACGCTTCAAGGGTCTTTAAACTGATCCTAGATGGTATTTTTGACGAGCTTTCATTACAAGCATTTGAAGCTTCACAAATCAATTTCACCAAAATGACAAAAACCCCACTTTTGCTTGCCAACTTTCTCCTCAGTGGATCCAAATTTTTCACAACATCAACAAAGTATGATAGAATTCGTAATTACGTTGCCGCTGAAATCCTTGGAGCTAAAAGACTGTCGGATATTTTAACAGTTGGTTTACAATGGTTAACCTTGTCAGTAAATTTTTTCTATTCAGATGAAAAATACGAAGTGATTCCAATCCACAGATTGGCAATGGTGTTGAACCAAATCTCCAACTGGTTAGAATCTGAACTTGCATATGATGAAGAGTTCATTGTGCTTAGAGTACAAATTGCACGTTTTTTGAATGGTTTGTTCTTAACTCAAAAGGAATTGCCAGATAAAGCTTGGGAATTGGCTACTCTGCTCATTTCAGACAATCTCAGTACCAGTCAGCTTCAACACGAAAGAATCGATCTTCGTTTCTTTACATTGAAGTTAATCAGCACCGTAAGCAAGAAGTCAAGTGAGGATTTCACTAACTCATGGGCCAATTCGAAGAATGAAATCAGTGAAGAATTGATTGAGATGATGGTAAATGAAGAAATGATTGGGAAGGACTTGGATTTGGACAATCAAGCTATTGGCATATATCATGAACTTTTGAGTCGTGTTTACCATTCCTTAGATTTCTCTCACAAGATTTTGAATGACAAGATTGACAGCTTTTATGCATTGATTTCATCAGAGTTCACTCCATTACAAAGAAAGGCAGTGTCGACTTTACAAAGAATTATCCCAGTGAACCAAGAGGACTTTGTTGTTGAATATCAATTACAAAAGCCAAATGAAGATGGTGAAAGAGATATCAAAGCAATCTTACCAAAGGTTTTGTTGGATAACGTGTCCATCGAAAATCCAGAGGAAATTGAACTGGAAACAATCAGTGCTGTGACCAAGTATTTGTGGAGTTGGTTGTTAGTATTTTCACACTTTGAAGATATCACTTACTCGATTAAATTGGAATACATTACTCAGTTGAAGAATGCCGGTGCAATTGAGACATTATTGATTTATATTTTTGATCAAGTTCAAGTCAACGATAATAAGTTCTTACAAACATTGACCACAGGGAAGTTAGATAAGATAATCAATCCTGAAGAAAACTTGTTGAAATCGTACAGCGCCCAGCATGGGTGTGCAGGTGAAGGAATTGAATACGAAATGAAGTTTTTATTGCTTCACTTGTATTACTTGGCTTTTAGATACTTGGGATCTAACATCCAACCATGGTTCAAGACGATACGTGATATTCAATTAAAACAACAAATTGAAAAGTTTTCAGTGAGATTTGTATCGCCATTATTAATCTCCAAGCTTTTGAATGAGGTTGCAACTGATAAAGTTGCTGTTGAGAACAAGAGTGAAAACATGACCATCAAGGTGAACAATATCACCAATGAAATCCGTTCAGTGTATGTTATTGATGAGCATGTTATGGAAATGGTCATTAAAGTACCATTTAATTATCCTCTCGAAAACGTTTCTGTCGATGGGCCATTGCGTCTTGGTGTAAAGGAAAACCAATGGAGAGCATGGCTTTTGGCTTCTCAGCGTGTGATTTCGTTATCAAATGGTTCAATCATGGATGCTATAGAGCTTTTTAATAAGAATGTGAACCTTCATTACTCGGGTTTTGAGGAATGTGCCATTTGCTACTCAATCTTACACCAGGATCTTTCTTTACCCTCCAAAACTTGTCCAACTTGTTCGAACAAGTTCCATGCTGCTTGTCTTTACAAGTGGTTTAAGAGCTCGGGTAGCAGTACTTGTCCGCTTTGTCGCTCGGCATTTAACTTTAGAAACAGTAGAACCGTTGGTGTGTAATCATCTGAATTTGATATGTATTGGACATTAGAGTTTATGTAGACCATTTAGACTTCTTTGCTATTTGTAGAGGCAAAAGCTAACGTAGGTGATGCTTTCTGTGACTATCTATAGCTTATGCATTCTCATAAACTTATTGTAATTATTAATACATAAACTGTTGAACTGGATTTAATTCGTAAACTGATTGCAATTTGTTTACGAATTGGGATCTGCAAACCAATCTCAATTGATAGTTTAACTGATGGCGATTCTTTTCGTAGAATTCACTAATCTAATTGCCAATAAACTGATTGCATACACATCGAACAATAGACAAACTGAATTGAGAGACTTATTTTGCAGAAAGATGTTATCTAACTAGGACTTGGACGAAAAAGGGGTTATTCCTTTGGTGGCTCACTGGGTGATTTCCTAACGGGCAATCTGGTTGGAATTGCCATTGGGCGGTTCATTTGTGTTCTGGGAGTTCTCAGGGCTACTGGTTGTCTTGTTCTATTCATTGCCCAAGGGGCACCGGTCATGGAGACATTTGCACGTGTAGTATTGACTCCATTCGAGCCATTCAAAAACCCAATTTCCTTATCTTCGTTTTGCACAACAGGTTGGTTGTTTGGCAAATCCTTCAAGGAGGTGGCATCCTTCCAAGGGTACAATGCGGAACCAAACCAAAAGTGTTGGGCCACCGGGAATTTGCTAAATACCTCAACTTGGTACATTTTCATGAGTCCTTGTAGTACTTTTGACCATAATGTGACAGTGGCATGGATATCAGTAAGAATTGGGGAATGTTCGTTAAAAGGACCCAGTTTAATTTTGAAGATGAAGGCAATGGCGTTTACATACATGTTAGAACCCTTGTATGTGTTTATCGTGGAAGCCGACAACACCAGGGAGACCTGCGGGAACGATCTTGCCCCATTGAACTGGGCAGCACCTAGGATGTAGATGAGATGGAAATGGTCATCGAGGCCCCAAACGCCGTGGGAACCTGCTGGTTCCAAGTTATACTCTAGAATCAATCTGCGGGCCAAGTCGTAATAGCGTGCAAACACCACCAATAACAGTTTCCCCGAGATGCCGTCGATAAGCTTATAATCAATCAACCCACCAACAAAGGCTAGGAAGGACAACTCGTGTCCGGTACCATAATCCAATCGAAGGGGCGAGCCAAAGGCATTGAGTATGTAGTACAGCACTTCGTCAAAGAACGACTGGTCCACTCCGTTCAAATTTATGTTCTCCTTCAAAAGACGGGGCATGTTGGAGTTCATCTTTTCGTGCCACTGTCTACTAGCGAGGTTACCAAACCGGCGCGGACCCTCCAATGGCGGTGTCTCGTCGACTAACCTGTTAAGCTCTTGGAGAATGGTGAGCACGCCACGCACGTTACCTGTTTCGTGCTCTTGCTTCACGGTGTCTGTTGCGACATCTGGGCCTGTCAAATCGCCGAACCTACTGGCCACCCGTTTCTTGGTCACAACACTCACGTCGAATGCACGCTCGGGCGCCTCAACACCTTGGATCTTGTCAATCACCCCGTGTAACGTGCGCTGGAGATTCGCATACGCAACAGACTTGTGGAAATACACCAAGTCGCTCTGGTCGTGGATCTTCTTACTGGGAACACTGAACATCTACACTATTACATAAAATTTTTTATTCAGAGTCCGACAATGTTATCATCACGATGTCGTCCAACGCAGCCTCGTTCGCACTCTTGATTGATTCCCCGTCGGATTGACTCGCTATACTGATGATATCTACACAATTCTCCGTCGCTCTATCGCCCCAGAATTGCTTATTGTTCGATTCGCCCCGTACTATGTTTACCTTGCAATCTTTGTTTGCTTTGATTGTTCCGCCCTGTACTTTGTTTAGTGCGCAATCCTTAACCAATTTGGTTTCGCGGAGACTTTTCACTTTTCCAGCAAATGTGTCTGATAAAGTTTCTGGTGGAGCTTTTGATGAAGGCCTACTTTCAGTTTCTGGACCATCCAAAGTATCTAACATAACTGGACCACCCAAGGTACCTGGAATGACTGGACCATCCAAAATATCTCGAATATAAGTATCTGGTAAAGTTTCATTCTGCTTCACACTGGGGTCATACTCTTTAAATTTTTGTAGTGTTGGTAGGTTTCTTTTGGTTACTGGTTTACGAGTAGGAGAGTCATCACGATCAGACTGGTGTCTGAAAAAATCAGATAAGTTAGATGAGTTGGAGTGTTCCAACTTTGGTGCGCGCCCAAGCACCATGCGCCCGCGCTCCTCGGCTACAAACATTTCCTTGGGGGTTGTGGTGAGAAACGAATCCAATGTCAGGCTCTGTCTGGAGATGGTTTTCTGTCGCTTTCTCGTTGGTGATTTCGATGGAGACACCACTTTGCTGACATCGAAATGGCCCATGAGAGTCGACTTTTGCGGAGAGTACCTCGATTTGCGTGGCAGTGGGGTCCGCACCTCAGCATCGTACTTGGCCAGCACGTCAGGATTCACATACTTGATCAACTCTCGCGGCACCCACACATACTTGTCCGTCTTGTCTCCTCGCACAGGTTCACTCAAACTCGTGCTTGGGTACATTTGTGTATAATGGAATGAATCATACCGCACCATAACACACTCAACACTCCCTTTCATCTTGGATACTTGCTTGTCGACTCGGATTCGGTCCTCGCAATACCGCTCTCCAGAGAGAAGTTTGATCACTATTCGGTTGAGGTACCAGTTGTATTTGGCATTCACGTGGAGCGTGCTCACGCACGACACCCATGACTTGCTTGTCTTTATAAACACTTGCCCTGTTAGGCTTAGAACCAGCTTCCCTATTACTCTTTTCCCGTCGGTACGTACCACTGTAGTCTGTTCTGTCATTGGCTCGTCGGAACCTACATTCTTAGGCTCTTTCCCGTCGATACCTACAGTTTGTTCTAGTATTGACTTCGTTGCATCAAGTGAACAATTGGTTTGTGGGCTCAACTCTGAAAGCGGTACCACTATATCAGCCTCCTCGATCACCATATCCCCACAACTTAACGACTGAGGGCTAATCTTGAGCAATTGCGTATGGACTATCGGGTACTTGTAAAGTAAACTGTAATGCAGTGGTAGTGGGATTTTCTTCTTGGGTCGGAGTCGCCTTCCACAAATCTCAACAGACCTCGCACGCAACTGCTCATCCAAAATATCACTCAATGCCTGTAAGCCGTTTTCGATAGTTGGGATGTGAAGTTTCTCGAGCGCCACATGGCCCAAAAGCGGTGGTGCGAAAAGCGCCTTGAAGTGCTCGGCAAAGTCATAGAGCTTGCCCTTAGACACTACTGGGGTCTTCCGCTTGTATAACACGCTTGTGTGGAACTCAGTGCCACACAAAGCGATCCGAATTGCATTTTCTATACCAATACCAGCCGCGCCGCTTGAGTAGTCACCCCCACACAAAATCACCAAAAACACCAAACGGTCTATTGAAAGACCGAGAACACGCTCAATTACCAGTAATTCAACGGGGGTAACATAATAGTGGTCCAGTGTACCGTCCGATTCAGTATCGTCTTGATTTCGGGAAAAGTTACGCAAAACACGCGTGGATCCAAACACAAGCGAGTCCACATCATCAGAGAGAACGTAGTCCACAATCCCGTACTTCTGAAGAACTGCACACTGTGCTTCGCCCTCTGCGGGTGACTGGAGCCATTGAATATCGTTTCGTGAAAGCTGCTCTTTGAGTGTCTGAAGATCCAATGCACCTTCAACAATATCCTCTTCCCCGTATGCACTGGGATGGGTCCGTGAAAACTCCTCAAGCATGGTTACGTACGACTGCACACCTTCGTCGAGCCCGTGACGTAACTTGTTAGGCTTGAAACGACCGTCAAATACAACTACGAAGGTCACGTTCAACGAGGCCAAGTAAAGTAGCTTGGCCATCACGCTCTTCACAACGTGTTGCCCTTTGGACTTGAATATAAATCCATAGATATCAATGGCTATACGAATGCTTCGCCCGTTTTCTCCAAGAAACCTTACCGCTAACTCATCTATAGTCACTCGTTCTCCAAATGCAGGTGTGAGTGCTTTCCAGAGTCCACTCACTCCCATCGCATTCGCATTTTTATAATTCGATACTGAGATCAGATCGAGTGCACCGCATGTTACAGTACGAATGCACCGTATTTTATATATAGTAATAAAATTGTAGTGAGAAAAGGTATACTTTTAGTAGAAAGAGTAGCTTCAGTAAATTAGCAAAGATTAATAAGAAGAGTAAACATCAAAACACACGAAGAGCATTGAAGGGAGTTGATATTTAGAATCCAGAGAAAAGAAAGAAATCAATGAATAAAAAGGATTGGCCTGTTTTTAAGATAGTATACTATTCTGAAGTCGCCTAGCAGATTGTAACCTTGTTGAATGCTAATAGATAAGCATTTTTGCCCGTGTTCCATCCTACTAACTAATTCACTGCTGTAGATAAATACACAAAATCAAGGAAGCTAGTCCTCATTTGCCTACTGTAAATTAGAATCCAGAGAAAATAGCTTTCTTGTCTAGATGTTAAAATGAGCCAGTAGTTCGGTTTAAAATAGTGAATCTGAGTAGAAGCTATCTGATTACCAAGATGTGTATTTGAAGTATAACAAGGTTCTTGTGTTTACACAAAATGGTTCTTGCTGAACTACTCAAAATTGAAGCAAGCTTCTAATCTCTTGAGCAGTTTCCTGTGACCGAACTGGAATAGATATCCCAAACCGAACTAAATTTCCGAAAAGAACGATGAGATATGTCAAGTTGATTGTAAAAAAAATAGAATTAGAAACCATTCAACGGCCCAAACTTTGGATCATCCCCCATAAATCTAAGAAGTATGGAGCATTGACAGGAAAAAATACACGGAGAAACTTTTTTCCAGTACATTTTCTGTCTTACAATTTGCAATGCAGATTCCATCTGATTTTGAGTCTCTGTTTAAACAATTTGCATTAGTGAATTTGTGCTGATATTCATTTTAGGACACTTTGATTGTGGCATAACTCTCGAGATTAAGTGGCTTTGCAATTATCTAGGTACCCTAGATGTGGCATTCTGGGTTGAGTGTAACAATATTACCGGTATTGTCGGGAGTCCCTCCGAAACCGTTTAATTACGTTTAATTAGTGAGAAACACCCCTTCAATGTTTTCCACACTTTATCGCTATTAGGATGGTGATGGTAGTTCTCTACTCCCATCAACGTTGGAGCCTCATCCCATCAAATGAAATTAAACTGTGCAACCCCAATGCCTAGTATGGTAATAACCCATTGATAAAGAGCTCTATTTACTCACTGTATGGTATGGTAACCTCCCACTGGTTTCAAAATCTAATCCTCCAATATACTCTGAATGCAACACACAGAGTGCATAAATAGACTCCCACTACACTCTTCCTTCGATATATAAAGATGTGATGTGTTTATGTATTTGGGATAACTATGTCTCACTATAGTAGTACCAGTGGCTCTCTTCTGAGCACCGTTAAAGAAGATGTTGACGAAGCTATGGATATAGCTCTTGAACTCGATGGCGATGAAATAGTTGGTAGCGAACGGGACCGCTTGTTACTATGGAAAATCGACTTACACTTGATGCCAGTAATGTGTCTCTTATATGCTTTCCAGTTTATGGATAAGCTCTCCAATTCATATGCTTCCATCTTGGGCTTGACTGTTGACTTGAAGATGCTGGGAATGATGTTTCCTTTGACTACTACGGCTTTTTACCTAGGCTATTTGGTGTTTCAACTACCGGGGGCTAGACTTTTACAACGTTTTCCTGTGGGCAAAACCGTCTCTGGGTTTGTAATCCTCTGGGGTGTTGTGTTGTGTCTTCATTCGACTCCAAATTATGGTGGTTTCATTGCTTTGAGAGTTATATTAGGTCTTTTGGAGTCTTCTATCACGCCTGCGTTCGTCATCATTACCGGACAGTATTACAAAAAGCTGGAGGTGTACTTTAGAACTGCCTTATGGTTTTCTGCCAATGGGTTGGGTACTATTTTGGGTAGTTGTATTGCCTATGGTCTATCCTTACACATTGGTGGATATTCCTTAGCAACATGGAAGTTGGTATTTATAATCACAGGTGTCTTGACAATTACATTGGGCTTAGTAATGTTGGTGCATTTACCAGACTCCCCTGCAAACGCTTGGTTCTTGACTCGTGAAGATAAACAGTTGATTGTCCACAGAATCAGAGAAAACCATCAGGGGTTTGGTAACAAGAAGTTTAAGTGGTACCAATTTAGAGAAGCTTTCAAGGACTGGCAAACTCTTCTCTTTACACTTTACGCTCTTGCTGGGAACATTCCTAATGGTGGTAGTACTACCTTTACTAGTATTTTGCTTAACCAAAGGTTGGGTTATTCGGTGTCCAAAAGTATGCTTTACCAGATACCAGGGGGGGTTGTGGAGTTTGTTGGGTGTTCTCTTTTTGCCTACTTATCTTTGTATACCAAGAGCCGATTGCCGATTGCTATTTTTGGTTCCGCCATTTCAGTCATGTCTTTAGCTCTATTGGCATTCGCAGAAAGTAGCAGAGCACAGTTGGCAGGCATGATTCTAAATCTCCTTGGACCTTTGGGGTTCATAGCCATCATATCTTGTATTTCTTCTAATATCGCTGGTCATACTAAAAAGTTGACCGTGAACGCACTCATGCTAGTAGCATATTGCATTGGTAATGTGATTGGTCCATTGACATTCCCTGCTAGAGAAGCTCCCGTGTATCAAACTGGAGTGATTGTTATGTTGGTGTTCGCATGTGTCGCTTTTGTCATGTTGGTGATACTTTACTTTTTGTACATTTATGAGAATAGGAGACGTGAATCTATGGAGATAAAGGAGCCAAAGCAAGATTTTGAATTTAAGGATTTGACTGATAGAGAGAACCCTTACTTCAGGTATTCTTACTGACGAGACCATTAATTCGATCTTACTAACGAGGCCCTTACTTGATGTGTTCTTACTAACGAGGCCCTTACTTGATGTGATCTTACTAAAGAGGCCCTTACTTGATGTGTTCTTACTAACGAGAGTTTTTAATGATATACAAATGTTTGCTCATAATTTTTTAACAGCGTTCTGTAAGATTTATTTTAGCCAACCTCCTTTATTCTAAATAACTCTCATGATAAAGACCGTAAATACTAACAAAACCAGAAGTAAATTGGTGATAAAAAGTGGTAGTTTTTTGGTGAAAACTGTGGTGGGGTTGCAAATTCGTAATAACGATTTGCAAGTGTGTAAATCTGGCGCGAAATTAATGACCAAAAGCGTTATACAGTTGGAACAGTGATCGTTTGACATGCAATTATTGTTGAACACAAGTTAATAACCGATTTGTCTAACGTCCGATGTTAATCAAATGATACCACAGTCCAAGAAACTCGGTTATCCTTTGCATTTAAGAAGTGTTTCTGAGGTTTGTGGTTTATATATAACCGAACCTACGTGTGATAAGAGGTTATGCAGTCTTTCTTTTTCTAACGTTTCTGATAGTAGAAAGCAGGAAATCAGGTTTTCAGGGGATCTGAGAAATGTGAATCTGAGAATTAGAGAATCTGAGAATCTGAGAATCTGAAGCAGAGATTTGAGAAATGAGAATAATAGAAAGCGGCTTTATAAGTTCACAATCCATTTCTGCCGTGTTGTCACGTTGATTGCTACAATAAAAATGGGAAGCAAATGTGCAATTATTTGCAGCCATGTCCTGACTCATTTGGGTAGTTTTTAGCGATTCAGCCCACCTTTTGTGCTATTTTGTGTTTCTTGGTCTGGGGAGACTTTTGCATGGTTTCAGCTATATTTCTGAGATGTCGGGTATGATGGGGTGATTTTCAACAGAGATTCATTCAGTGTTCATGTATTGGTGAAATGCTATTTTATTCAAATCTAAGTAGCACTCTATTTTCATTTTCTGTAAATGCACTCGAATTTAGATTATTTCTCCAGTTGAATCTTTATCTTGTAAAGTTATGACAATTTTCATCTTCGTCTCTATTTTAATATTCATCATCTCTTTAATCATTTCTGTTAATAGTCATCATCTCTTTAATCATCTCTGTTAATAGTCATCGTCTCTCTATTTTAATGCACAGTATTAGTATTTCCTATTGTTCCCCCAGGAAATTACTATTTCTTTTGAGTCTGGAAGAATAAACCTCGAACAATGTGAAGGTACACAAACTCCAGTCTAAAATTTGAATCTCTTGCGATCCCAAATCCTAAATACGTTGACAAACTTCAAAACATCACTGATGACAAATCACTAAATATGTCTAAGCTTGAACAGAAGAATTTCTAGCCACCGTTTATTGTTGAATGGCTACACAATTATCAATGTGCTATCTGGCCAAGGATTTTTCCATATCTGGCTAGTTTCTCTATGGCTACTTATAGCTAATTATCTTGTGATGCTTGACAGCGTCGCTATTTTATCGCTGTTTTCGCTGCTTTCTATTTTGTCGCTGTTTTATCGTTATTTATCGCTATTTATCGCTATTTATCGCTATTTGTCGCTATTTGTCGCTATTTTTCGCTATGCTCGAAAGGATTAGTTTTCTCGCTGCACTCGAACTGCTCGCACTGAGTTATTTTTCTCCAACCTCGAAGGACAAAAAGCAAACATGACTAACAAGGAACCGTTCTACGTAGGCCAGCTACTCTGCGGCGGATTCCTGGGCACCAGCGTAACCGCCCAGGCGTACCACTTAATTGTGGAGCACCACGTATCCACCTTAATTCTTTCAAGCAAAAACGCTGTGAATGTGGCACAGGTAACCAAGCTCATCCGGGACCTTCAGTGCATCGCCTACCACGAAGGCCAGTACGAACACCCTATTATGTTTGCGATAGATGAGGAAGGAGGCATGATGAACACTTTGTTTGATCCAGAATGGCTCACGCAATACCCAAGTGCTATGGGGCTAGCTGCTAGTGGAGACTCCGAGCTCATCTACGAGATCTCCAAGGCAATAGCTATGGAACTCAAGCACATTGGGTTTCTGGTCATCTTGGGCCCCGTGTTGGATGTGGTAACCAAGCTCTCACACCAGTTGGTGAGTGTTCGTTCGTTTGGGACTACAGTGGACGATGTGTCCAAGTACGGCGCCATATGTGCCAAAGGCCTCCAAGATGGTGGACTCTTTACTATGGGTAAACACTTCCCCGGTATTGGGAATGCGACAGTCGACTCGCTTCTTGAACTTCCCATGATTGGCGATACCCTCGAACATATCAAGTCGTTCAACTCGGTCCCTTTTGCTAGACTCATCAAGGAGGGCCTTTTGGACGGTATCAGTGCAACCGGTTGTGGGGTGCCCATCATCTCCCCGGACGAAACTCACGCCTGCTTGTCGCCCATCATCATCAACCAACTTCTACGTTCCGAGTTGGGCTTTGATGGTGTCGTCATCTCGGAGTGCTTGGAAATGGACGCCTTGTACCATTCCATCGGCTTGGGCCAGGGCGTGGTATTGGCCATCTCGGCGGGTTGTGACTTGGTGATGGTTTGCCATGATCTTTCCCTTCAAAATGAAGCCATAGACTCCATGATAAAGGCAGTTGCAAATGGAAATATCGACGAAGAGCTTATTTGGGCGAGCTTGGGGAGAATAGAAAAGTTGCAGAGGAGGTTGCCCAATTGGGTGGAGGTGTTGGGAACCGACACCGCTAGAGCTCATGAAAATAAGCTCGGAGATGATGAAATCAAACACGGAACTCAGGACAGAGCTCAGGACAGAGGCCAAGGGGAAAAGCCAGATTTCAAACTAGAATCGGATGTGCAACTGAGATCACTGAGTAGTAGCCAATCTCAGGGCTCCGCTCAGGATGGAGTCCCCACCAGCGTTGTAAAGAAGTCTTCGTACTCGCAGGACTCTGTGCCCGCCGTGCCCTTTCGAACGCACCACTCGGCCCTATGGAGAAAACACCAACTCCTCTCTGAACAAATCTACCAAAAGTCAATCACACTTGTCCGTGACTACAATGGGACCCTCCCCATCAGCAAATACATCTCCCTGGAGCCCAACAAAATCGACAATATCCTTCTTATGACTCCCCTACTCAACCCGATATACCCCACCACATCCCTGAAGGGACTCTACACCGGGGAAGAGGTGTTCCAGCGGTTCGGCGAGCTCCTTTCCAACCACAAGTTGAACGAAACCAAACCGTATAATGTGCTCCATACAACTTACACCGCGAACGGGCTCACTGCTCTCCACGAATCGCTCATTGAAAGCTCCAAGGTGGTGATTGTGCTAACATCAGAGGCCATACGTAACATGTACCAGATCAGTATCGTCAAGTATGTGTCGATTCTCTGTGGAGCCAACCCAAACTCGCTAAGCAATAACGGCTCGTCCCCCTACTCGCAGTTGATGAAACCGCTCATCATCGTCGCCACGTCGTCGCCATACGACTTCTTCTACAACAAAAGCATCGGCAGTGCCTACTTGTGTTGCTACGACTACACATCCCAAGTGCTCACCAAGCTCGTTGGTGTGTTGATGGGCGACTTTGAGGCCGAAGGGTGCATCCCGGGAGAGGCCAAATTTGTCATCAAAAACAAGCGCAAACGCACTCTTTCCGACGCCTCCTCGTTCGACCTGTCCTTGTCGGCCATCCGCACACTGGCACCCAAGCGCCGCTGGTTGGTGGATGAGTTCGACTTGGCCAGAGACTGGCCTGGTGTGTTCAAGTTGTGGAAGAACAACACCACCGATGCTACAGCCATCCAAAAGGTGGAACGTGCCCCCCACGACGGAATCGACTACCAAAGCGAACACTTTTACAGGAAAATGTACGGGTTGCTCTCCTCCACCGCAAAGTCTCAGAAACACTTTGTCGTGCGCAACTCCTCGCTTAACATCATCTACGGTGTGGTGCTCACGTGGGTTGACGAATCAACCCTCGACGGCTCCATCCTCTACTTATTGGTGGACAAGTCAAAACGCTTGCAAAGTATAGGCAAGAACTTGCACGCACGGGCATTGCGCTATCTCTCCAAGGAAAGACGATGCAAAACCATAGCCCTCGGTGGCTCTTTCCCATTGTTTGTATTCCCACAGAATTCAAACCTACACCGACTGGAGATCCAGGAGTTTGGCTCCCTAAGCAGCAAAGTATCCGCCTTTTTTCATAACGTGGGTTGGGACTTGTTGCCCGAAGAGAAACTCCGCAAAAAACACATTATGGTGTTGGACAACTTGGAAAATTGGCTGGTACCAAAGAAGATTTTCCGTGAATTGATGATTGTGGGTGTCAGATTTGATATCTGCACTGACCCAGATAAGTTATTACCCTTGATTGACCGCTACTGCGCCAGCAGTGGGGACGAAGAACCAGAGGATAAAGATGACATAAAACGTCTCTATAATGAGGCAGTCAAACACTTGACTAATGCTTCCTCGTATGGTACCAAAATCATCATCGCTCTTGAACCAACCAACCAGAGCGTGATTGGCCTGATTGTCTTGTTCACAAATAAGTCGCAGGTGTCCAAGTTCTTCCCCTTTATCGATGAGTGTGCGGCAGGAGACCACACTCAAGATGTGCCCGTCGTGGGGGCCATTATAGGACCCGTCATTGACCCTCTGTACCTGAACTTAACAGAGATTTTCAAGTATGGCTTAATTTGCAGTGGTATTACCTTTCTTAAACTGAGTTTTACTGATGAGACGCGAATGAATCAGTGTGTCATGGTGGGTGTCAATAATGATAAATCGATAAATGGGGTCAAAGATATTGGGTTTAAGGAATGGAAGTATTTTTATGATTATTATGATAGGAAGAGTAACGTTTCTTCGTTTAAGTAGCCAATGACAGTTCCAGCGGTGTATGAAGGCTAAAGATGGCTGAAGATGAATTGCCTGTGAAAATGGCTGCCAAGGTTGGAAGATTACTGTGAAGCTGGATGAATACTCATAAATGGCCTAGCAACAAGATCAAGTGAACTTTGAGGTTTTTATATTTACTTGGTTCAAACCATGAACTGGGAACTTGGCTTCGGTGAACTTATTTGAAACTTAAAGTGAAACTCAAAGTGAAACTTAATTTCCTATTAAACTGTGATTTAATCGTTTTCCTTTCATTGGAACTCAAGAAGTACTTGAAATTTTAGCCGTCTTTCATCCATACGGAAACTAACCTCAAATTGATCTCTCGATAGACTACACTTTTTGTGTCGTTTCCATGAAACTCTTAAACCTTAGAGCTGTCTTGAAGGAACACTTTAATATTCTGCAATGCAACGTCCAGAACATTCACTCAATGACAAACCATCACCAGCAGGCCCCATGTGGTGTTCACCCACTCAAATATAATAACCAGTGACCGAAATGTTCATAAATAACAGAAATAACAGAAATAATCACAAATATCCTGTGTCAGAAGTCTTCATGGATATCAGAATAAAATAACCTATGTCAGAAGTCTTCGTGGATAACAGAATTGATAAAATAACCAGTGACAGAAATAACCAATACACTGGATGAGTAACAGCGATCCTTGGATAAATTATTGCTAATCACCTACACATGTATATATGAGATGCCTGAGATATATGACTGCCGCTTTCCAGGTATTATGTATTCACTTATGAGTCATGAAAGTGCTAATGTATTTGTATTACCATAAATCCTCCAAACGGAGGTCTTCTTTCTCTCAATCTCTCTTTATTCTAGTTGATTGAAAGCAAAAATTAGGTGAGCTCCCGTATTCAGAAGTTTCTTGTATTTTTCCATCCTGGTTTAGAGTTGCAATTTCTCTGAAACTCTTAAGGCAGAAGCGCAAGCACAGTTGATTCCTTGTATCTTCCCACTAATGTCTGCAAATTGGCAAACAGGTTATTTGTCTTGATATACCCTGTACTTGATAGTAAGTTAGTATATTAACTTGAATGTTCTCAATTGAAAGTTCTCTCAATTCAGTAAAGCTTTTAGAATAGAGTATTATTTTGAAATGAAAAGAACAGACCATCATAAAAGCTAACTGAGGATCACTAGGAGTCAACTGGTTGATCAAGTTGATCCTTGAATTATTATCATTCTAGTATATATGAATACGAATAGAAACATGAGAATGGTTAGATGCTAAAAAAAAAAACAGAAGATAGGCACAAGTCGATGCTCTTAGTATTGGTTACACTTCTCTAAAAAGAGAAAAACGTAGATTATAAGGATAATTATAAAGCCTGTGTGTGTTGTTGAGGCAAAATCTTGATTAACTTTTGAGAGGTTCTTTAAGCTTCGGAACAGAGTAGTAAGTTTTGCCTTAATATCTGCAAGATCATCTGTATGAGAAAACATATTAGACGTCTGAATAATTGCAATAACGAATCTGAGCATTTCATTTAAATTGAATCAGCCGTTCGCATCTAGTTAGAAACCTGCTTACAAGTTTATACCCCTGCCACGATTAGCGAGCTCTATTCAGTATTCACTTTTCGATATTGCTTAGCTGAATTCTTTAGTGCAGGACCCAAATGAAGGTCAATTTCAATCTTTACAAACTCCAAAGCAGATATTCAAACTATTGGATGAAAACCAACCATTTTTTATAGCAAACTAGTAATTAAATTCGTTTGGCCATAGATTTTCAAATCTTAAATTAGCCAAAATTGTCAAAAACCGGTATGTGAAATTTGAATATTGGAAGTATCTTCAACAAGTTGTTATTTATAATTAGTGTCTAAAAATCACGATCTTATCGGAATTATAAAACAATTCAACAATAAGATATTGTGTAGTTCATCTATGATTTCTTCAGTATGTATCTCGTTGAGTACAATACACTGAGAATATTATAGCCTAGATATTTTCTCTTGTGCGTAACCAAAAATTTTGGTCTTTAAACGAATTAGTTCCCTGTGATTCTGCTAAAGGAAACATTCGGTTATATGATAAGTTAGTATAAGTGAAGTAATTAGGGAATGGTAAATTTAGGTTTTAGTGAGGATACCTTCACCAAACTAACCTAACAATATAGGTACAACTCAAAATATTATACCGATTACATTGTCCTAGGTTTTCTACCAAGCTAAACCTAAGGAGAAGTTCTTATATCAAGCGAATTCCCTGTGATATTTTTAAGATAAACCTCAAATTGTGACTTAGGTTTCTACAAACTCATTTTTAGGTTCAACCTACCATTTAACACTATCTTCCATTAATAAAACTCTCCATAGAAAGTATGCCTTCATATTAATAGCTCTAGATATCCCATATTTGTAATTTGTTCGCAATATGAAGTAGGCATTTTCAGCATTTAAACCATGTATGGACTTCTTATTATTCTAGGCAGTTTTGGGCAAATTTAGTTAAAAACTCACAAAATCTACAAAATGCATAGTCTACTACACCCGATTAGGCATTCAGAACAAATCAGGATGAGAATTGGAGAGCTCCTATATCAATGCTCTAGAGATTACTAGCGGAGATTCTAGCTTGTAATAGAAAGTATAGACTTATGTCTGAAGTGATGTAAAAAAGGCTCAATTACATAAATTTTTGTAGGGTCTCTCTACCGGGAGAGGATAGAGCTCGGAGAACCCGAATAGGCACCGGGTGGCTTTGTAGAACTAGGCTTAGTACGGGATCAGAAGCAACTTGCAGCCTCCGATGGACTTTTGACACATCACGTGATCTAATATATTACTGATGAGGGACACTGGTAAGAGAGGAGGGCCCAAGGATGTTGACAAGGGCACCATGATGCTCACGATAAGAACGATAGGTCCAAATATATTGTCAGTCAAGAAATCTGTAGGAAGCGGAATGCTTATATCGTTGAGGGATTTTGAGGGATTTGGGATTTTGAGGGATTAGGGATTTTGAGGGATTAGGGATTTAAGAGAAGAGGGATTTAAGAGTAGAAGGATTTACCTTTCGGAGAGGATACTATTTCTGAGATTGCTGTTGATTGTGTAAGGTTATGGGCCGGTGTCAATTCGATGTTGTTAGTGTGACGTAATAAGGGGATGATCGATCTAGAGAATAGCAAAGCCCGCAAACTGCCCATAATTACCTGAACTGGTGATAATTGGGAGACATGCTCATAATTGGGCAAACTGGTGATAATTGGAAGAACTGGTGATAATTGAGAGAAAAGCTTATAATTGAGAAAATACTTGATCAAAGGCTCATGAATGGCAGTTTATCGGTGGATACCCCGGACTGCCCCATAATTAGCACAAAGTCAATAACATGCAACGGTAATTGTCTCCACATATTACAACTTCTTGGATCCGGGAGCCCCCCGGACCAGTCCATAAGAGGCAGATACATGGTTCCAAGAGATCAAGACGTAATTGGCATCGGGAAGCTACGGAGTAAAGTTTGGGGTTGATGAAAGTTCAAAATGCCCCCGGGAGTTGGAATGATAAAGCATATCAAAATGAAATAAAGATAGCCAATAAAACAACCAATTGACGATTATATAAAGCGCAAATGTCATATTCGCGGCATATGACTAGACAGTGACAATAAAGGACTTTTATGTTCTGACAGGTACAAGGGTTTACGTAGAGCCGAGCTAACGGCTGATGTTTGGCGTTAGTTTCCATCCATCCGGCGCTACTGTAGTAGCACTAACACAGCAACGGTAGGAGTGCATTAATAGCGGTAGTGTAACGGTAACAGTGCAGAATAGCGGTAGCGGTGACTATACTATAAGAGTAAACCAGTCTGGAACCGCTGTAGCGTATAACTGTAGTAGAAGGGTAAAAGTGGCAGGAACATAAAAGTGTGATACATAGAAGCACAAAAGTGCAGCAATTAGTGATACTCTAGTCCGACGGCGAGAAGTCAACAGGGCAAAGCGCAGTGATTAGTGACTTACTGATCAAAGTAAGGAGGAATTGCTGTATAGTAATAGCCGCATTCGTGATATTTGGTAACGATAACCTGGGGAAAACCTTGTGATGCGATTTTGTGGAGAAGTAGTCTTTTGTCTTTTTACTGACGGTAACACGCTGCACTGAAAACGGTCAAATAGAAATACAGAGAGCCAAAGAACTGAGGTAGCACTTAGAACCTGTAAAGTGAAGCATGTTAAGTTCAAGACTTTAACTACGTAAAGCCAAAGAAAGGCGTACATAAAGTCACCGTCCAAAGTCGGAACATCACGAAATGTGGGGAGAGGCTCAGATATTCGCCTTGAGTTTCACTACACAATCGCCATTTCAAGTCGATTGTACCAAGATTGCTATGTATTGTTGAAATATCACACTTATGCTGAGCGATTTTTCAAATTTTAGCTCCATATTATTCCTTTTCAGTGTTTACCTGACAGGAGAGTTTCTTTTCCCAAACAAGACGAGTGGGTCTATTGCTTTCTTGTGGGGAAAGAAAAGGGGTCGTTGTCCATATTGATGAACTTTGCAGAAATAGTTAAGTAGTTAATGGGTAAAATGGAGTAGTTTTAGGTTCGCCGTGTTAACTTGTCTAGACCAATCTCGTAAGACCTTAAAGTCACACTACTGTAGAATGTGAAGTTCCCGATTCCCGGCCCCTCACCCGAGTATTGTAAACATCCACAAATTCCCCCACCTCCCCTTCCTCCCGAAATTGAAATTCCCCGGGACCCCACCCTCTATGGACCCAAAAAACAAAATACAGCAAAAAGAAAGAAAAATACTGAACAACACACCTGTTTTATTCGCCGGCCCTCTTCGGGATTCCATCCGCGTTCCGATATATCCCGCACTCTCGCCCTACCCCAGACTTTTCCTCCTAAAATAGAGCGAGGATGCACAAACCGTAGGAAAAAGAAACGTTATTCTTTCCGAATTCAGTCATATCCATATCACCGGGTCCCACTGGAACTTGGAAAAGTGAAACCTACCAAAGACGAACAAGTATAAATAGAGCAGAATCTCCAGAGTTTTAGGTATTTTTAACATCATCAAACACATTACAATATGACTCCTCCAAACGCAGTCGAATCTAGCATCAATTTCCATGGCCACCCAACCATTCTGTCTAACCAAGACCCTTTGGTGCAACAATTGTCCTTGAGTGAGGATGTTATCATCCGTCACAATGCTCCACCATCCACTTTGTACGAAGATGGTTTGTTGGAAAAGGGAACTACCATTTCCTCAACCGGTGCCTTGTTGGCTTACTCCGGTAAGAAGACTGGTAGATCTCCAAAGGACAAGAGAATTGTCGAAGAGTCCACCTCTTCCCAAAACATTTGGTGGGGTCCTGTCAACAAGCAAGTTGACGAATTAACTTGGAAGATTTCCAGATCCAGAGCTTTGGACTACTTGAGAACTAGAGAAAAGTTGTTTGTCGTTGACGCTTATGCTGGTTGGGATCCAAGATACAGAATCAAGGTTAGAATTATTTGTGCCAGAGCCTACCACGCTTTGTTTATGACTAACATGTTGATTAGACCAACTGAAGAAGAATTGGCCAACTTTGGTGAACCAGACTTTACCATCTACAATGCTGGTCAATTCCCAGCTAACGTTCACACCAAGGGTATGACTTCTTCCACCTCTGTTGAAATCAACTTTAAGGATATGGAAATGATCATCTTGGGTACCGAATACGCTGGTGAAATGAAGAAGGGTATCTTTACTGTTATGTTCTACTTGATGCCAATCAAGCACCAAGTTTTGACCTTGCACTCTTCTTGTAACCAAGGTGATGAGAAGGGAGATGTTACTCTCTTCTTTGGTCTCTCTGGTACTGGTAAGACCACCCTTTCTGCCGATCCAAACAGAAAGTTGATTGGTGACGATGAACACTGTTGGTCCGACAATGGTGTTTTCAACATTGAAGGTGGTTGTTACGCTAAGTGCTTGGACTTGTCCCAAGAAAAGGAGCCAGAAATTTTCAACTCTATTAAGTTTGGTTCTATCTTGGAAAATGTTGTCTACGACCCATTGACCAGAGTTGTGGATTACAACGACTCGAGCATCACTGAAAATACCAGATGTGCTTACCCAATCGACTTTATCCCATCTGCTAAGATTCCATGTTTGGCTGACACTCACCCAACCAACATTATCTTGTTGACTTGTGATGCCTCTGGTGTCTTGCCACCAGTGTCTAAGTTGACCAACGAACAAGTGATGTACCACTTTATCTCTGGTTACACTTCGAAGATGGCTGGTACTGAAGAAGGTGTCACTGAACCACAAGCTACTTTCTCTGCTTGTTTCGGTCAGCCATTCTTGGTTTTGCACCCAATGAAGTACGCTCAACAATTGAGTGAAAAGATCTCCCAACACAAGGCTAACGCTTGGTTGTTGAACACCGGTTGGGTTGGTGCTTCTGCCGCCAGAGGTGGTAAGAGATGTCCATTGAAGTACACCAGAGCTATCTTGGATGCTATCCACTCTGGTGAATTGAAGGATGTCGAATACGAATCTTTCAACACTTTCAACTTGCACGTTCCAAAGTCCTGTCCTGGTGTCCCATCTGAAATCTTGAACCCAACCAACGCTTGGACTGAAGGTGTTGACTCTTTCAACAACGAAATCAAGTCATTGGCTTCTAAGTTTGCTGAAAACTTCAAGAAGTACGCAGACCAAGCTACCCCAGAAGTTCAAGCTGCTGGTCCAGAAATCTAAAATTGCACATTCTAGTTCTTATTTATTGATGCCTTTACGTAAAATAAACTTTGTATATTAATTGATTGTAGCGTCTTATTCATTGGATGTTGAGAGGTTCGATAGCCTTATGAGGGATCTTTAAAAGGGCTTTAGTATTGCCTTTAATATTGCGGTTTGGGTGTTTAGAAGTTTGACTTTTGCCATTGCCATATAGGAGGTTTTCATATTTGCGGTACGGAGGTTTAATTGTGATAGTTGGATGATCCAAGAATTAGTCATTGGGTTGCTCTCTCCGGGCAGATCATGGAATCTGGAGGAAAGGAAGTGTTTTGTGGTCATCCTTCGAGCCCACAGCCCTTTCCCAAAATAGGGATAGTGCAGTTCTCTGCAAGACCCTAAAGAGACTGTTTTGTAAATGTAAACGCTACAACTAAGAAGCGTCAGATCAGTGTAAGATCAAAAATCACTGAAAAATCACAGGCCGAGGCAAACATATTCCCGCTGGCGTCCGCATGTGCGAAAAGCAAGGACGAGTCTCCAAGCACCCGAGGGAAGCGCCTGCAAAGCTTCGATATGATATAGGCCAATGAACATTTCCTCTGAAGTCGTTAATTGGAGGCAATGAGTATTTGTACGGCTGAAAAATGTCAAACTCGTAAAGAGAGAAGTTTACCCTTCATATCAGAATTGGAAAACTACAAATATTCTTCTGAATCTTCATCAAGCATTGTTATACCTTCACATGTGAATATTATTTCTATCAATAGCGGTAAGAATATTTCTATCAATAGCGGTAAGAATATTTCTTCTATACATTGTGTGAAACTTCTATTGACTTGTGTGAAACTTCTATCGATTTGCGAGATTCTAATGACCTGTGTATAACTTCTAAAGATTTGCTAGATTCTACGGATTTATGAGATTCTGTTCATTGCGAGACTCTATCGATTTTAGGTGTTTATAATTATTTTATCCATTTACCTGATCGTTCAATCCTTCCAATCTTTCTAATTCTATCTGGTGTCGAATAGGAGGGTCTTATTTATGAAACCCTTGATCATAGTCTGGTTTACTGAGAGAAAAAATTGCAACAATACAACAACTTCACTTTAGGAAGCTGGGTTGTTGGAAGACTACCAATACAAGCATCTTGGTCTAACCAATAAAAGACGTAAAATTTGTCAGCTCTTGAAAATCTCATCAAAATTCATCATTGCGTGTCTTTGTAAGTTTTCTTTATGGTATGCCATTTTTGTAGACAATTGTGTGATTACCTGAACATATAATTTCATCCAAGACTCGTTGCTCAGACAAACAGACAGGCTGACGATTGCTGGATAAATTTAATGACATTCTTTCTTGAAGACCCCGTTTATCCCGTTGCATACCTTTTTGGTTTTCGTGTTTCCTTTGGTGGCATTTTGAGCTTTCCTGATAATTTATGTTGTTTTAACTAACCTACCAAAACAGCCATTTACCAACACTGATCTCACTCAGTGTACATCATTACATGGATGGAAAAGAGGAGACTGTGTGTTTCTCACTAGATGTGTTTTTACGCGACTTGATCAATTCCTTTAAAAAAACCGCACGGAAAAGTTCCAGGCATTTCGGATGCAAAATCCGTGCGAGAAATTGTATCCAACGTTCAATTGAATAAATCCAACACAAAGCCATGAGGATACCAAAGAGCGCAAATTAACCAGCTTCTAGACATCCGTACCTCATGTTTACCTGAAGACTGGCATTGAAGTAATCATGCAATAGTTACAAAATCAGAATTAGAAAGAACCAAGTACATTCTTTCTCTGTGTAGTCATTTGTGTTGTTGTGTAATAAACGCGGAATAGCGGTCCAGGGACATCATGCGATTAAATACAAGATATCGTCCTCTGGAATTGAATATTGATGTTTTGGGCTGTAGGTGAGAGTGTATATATTTAGCACCAGATCAATTGACAAAAAGAATGATCCAAGGTTTCGTATAAATTGAAATACAAACCTGATCTGAAAGGAAGCAGCACCAATGGATGGTCTTGTAGATAGTCTTACAAACTGGTATACTATTGTTGGAGTGGCATTGGTTGGTACATATGTTCTGAGTACCATCAAGCACTACTCATTGGAGAAATCATTGGGTGCAAAGAAACCCACCAACAGCTACAGTGATGGGATATTTGGGTTTAACAATGCTAAGAGGTTGTTCCAAGCAAAAGGCAACAATGTTCTCATGAAATTCTTCCATCTGCTTTTGCATGAACAAGTTCGTCCAGATGTAGGAACCATGTCATTAATGATGCTGAGTTCCAGCATCATCCTCACCAAGGATCCAGAAAACATCAAGGCAGTATTAGCAACACAGTTTGATGAATTCTCCCTCGGTCTTCGTCTCAAGTGGTTCTTTCCCTTTTTGGGCCATGGTATTTTCACTTTAGATGGGGAGCCATGGAAGCACTCTCGTGCTATGTTAAGACCTCTGTTTTTGCGTGAACGTTTGAGTCATTTGCACTCACTTGAACTCCACTTCCAGGCCTTTCTCCAACACATCAAAAATGCCAATGGGGCCCGCTTGGATGTGCAAGGGCTTTTGTTCCGTTTGAGTCTTGACTATTCTACAGACTTTTTGTTCGACTCCTCCATTTCTTCCTTAGATGACGGCACTATCAAGTACCACAAGACCTCCAAGTCTTCAAACAGTGACATTGACTTTGCCAAGGTTTTCGACTTTTGTCAAGAGTACAGTTGCGAGAGATCAATGCTTCAAGATCTCTACTGGATTTTGAACTCCAGAGAGTACCACAAGAATTGTGCCGATGTCAAGGCTTATGTCACTACCTTTGTTGACTACGCTCTCAGCTTGTCCCCACAAGAGTTGGAAGAAAAGACAATGGAAAACTATTCCTTCTTATACGAGTTGGCAACGCAAACAAGAGACCCAGTAACCATTAGAGACCAGTTGCTTAACATTTTGATCGCAGGTAGAGACACTACTGCTTCCACCTTGTCATTTGCTTTAATGGAACTTTCCCGTAATCCAGACTGTTTCCAAAAACTACGTCAAGAAGTGTTTGACAGCTTTGGAGATGGTAGTGATACCAGTTTGATAACTTTTGAATCACTCAAGAGACTCCCTTACATGCGTGGATTCATCAACGAAGTATTGAGATTGTGGGCTCCAGTACCAATCAACGGCAGAATTGCTGAGAAGGACACAACATTGCCTCGCGGTGGTGGTCCAGACGGTCAGTCCCCAATTCTAATCAGAAAGGGCCAGTGCGTAATGTACACTGTCTACAGTATGCACAGAGATGAAAAATTCTACGGAAAGGATGCAGATGTTTTTAAACCAGAAAGATGGTTGGAAGGTTCTACAAGCAGATTGGGCTGGGCGTACTTACCCTTTAATGGAGGTCCCCGTGTTTGCTTAGGCCAACAATTCGCTTTGACAGAAATAGGTTATGTCTTGGTGAGAATATTACAGTCGTTCTCCAACATTGAAGGTGTTGATATGAACGCTGAAATACTTTTAGATTCCTTCTTAACAACTCTGATTCACGGTCCATTGAATTTATCTTTCACTTGATTCATGGTCTATTGAACTTATCTTTCACTTGATTCTTAATTTTGTTACTTATATTGATTTCTGTTTTATTTGTAAAATTGGCTTTAACAATTATTACCAACTCTAGTAAATCTTGGAGTGTAATCCAAAAACCAAAACCAACAGTACAGTTACCTCAACAGTTTAATGGTTTCCTCATTTTATTTCCGCAGTAATATGTTTAAGCACTCTCAAAGATACTTTCTCGACTAGTTATGGGGATATTCACGAATATAAACACTAAGGGATATCGAGAATAGACCCATCCATGATTTAGTTCGAACTTAATACCGTTGATGAGCATAATTTTAGTCTTGAAGCAACTAAAAGAATAATAAACTCAGTTAGAAACTAAAAGCTCTAAGGATGCACTTGTTAGAAACATAGCGTCTATAATTCATTTCTTGTTTGAATGGGATAAAACTAAAAGTTTTCTCTAGTTTGGTCATACAAGAAAAGATCGAGAAAGAATTGATTTCTGTAACTTGGAAATGTGATCCGAAGCGTATTTCTTAGAAAAAGCTATTGTTTTTGACTACATTTCAGATCCAATGAACTGCTTTGAGATAACGTCGGTAATAACGGAAGGCTATGGCCGTTCATTTTTTATAATTTTATTCCATTGCTTTTGAGTTAAGCTATTCACGTGTGACACTTCTATAACGTTTTAGACTTTTCAGAAAATTTTACACTTGGATAGCGTGTTCTTGTATGTTGATATAAATTGGTAGCTAAAAATCCAAAGTAAGTCTGGGCTAATTTCTGTTTCATTAAATCGTATATTGCCTCACACTCTAAAGCCATAGGAAATGCGTCTGTTTGTCATATAATAGGTTTTATTCTTGAATAGGCTTTTCTTACAATCTGCCCAGATTTTAGATTCTGATCCACTGAGGCAGTGTTTCAGATAAACTTTTACTTTTCATTTTCTTTAATTTCATTTATTTCATCCATTCTGTTATCTTTACGAAATTTCTATTTTAGCCCTAGTGCATATTATAGAGCCTAAAATCTTGTTTGTGTCAAGCAATCTAAAGGGTCATGAACCTGAGTTCATAGCTCTCAATAAAATCGTGCTAATCTTGAAAGTAGCTTAGATCTTCATGAATATCAATAAATGTTCAACAAAAAGACACCTTAAATACTCGGTTTCTGAGAACCCGAGAACTATCATATCAAATAGTCCAATTAGATTAATCTCTTTAGTAATGAAATTAAGTAATCCTTAAATATATCCTAAACCTGATATAGCCTTTATCACAAAACGCAAAAACATGGTAGGAGGTTTATTAATTTTAGTAGCTCAGCGCAACAGACCTTGGTAATTTCTTTGACAAGATACGCCCAAAGTATATAACCTCATCGAATTATCTTTTGCTCATTTATTAGAAATGTTTGATAATCAAAGCTTTTTGGATAGTTTAAGCAAGCCCCTCAACTTGTATACAATAGTGGGTTTTGTGTTAATTGGATTGTATGGTTTTAACCTTGTCACCAAATATCGCTTGGAGAGAAATTTAAATGCTAAACCTCCAGCTAATGTGCATAGTGATGGTCTCTTTGGGTTTTTAACTGCTAAACGCTTGGTTGATGCCAATAAGGCAAGTAGAACGAAGGACTTCTTCGACAGTTTGTTTGCAGAACAGACTTCACCAGACGTTGACACACTAGTTGCAACTGTTCTGACTTCCAGTGTTATATTTACTAGTGATCCCGAAAATGTCAAGGCATTGTTAGGAACGCAATTTAACGAGTTCTCTCTTGGTCTTAGACGCAAATGCCTCCTTCCATTTATGGGATATGGGGTCTTCACCTTGGATGGTGAAGCCTGGAAACATTCACGTACTATGTTAAGACCGCTGTTTTTACGTGAACGTTACAGTCAATTTGACAGATTGGAAGCCCATTTTGAATCATTCATTAAACATATCAAAAAGGCCAATGGTAATAAGTTGGATATTCAAGCTCTATTGTTCCGCTTGTCACTTGATTATTCTACTGAGTTCTTGTTTGGAGCAAGCGTTGGATCCATGGACGATGGTTCCATCGATTATCTCACTTCAAATAAAAAGGATATCACCTTTGACTTGGACTTTGATTTTTCAGAAGCCTTTGATTTCTGTCAAGCGTATACATGTCGTAGAACCTTACTTCAAGGAATGTACTGGGTATTGAACTCGAAGGAATACCAAACTAAATGCACCCAAGTCAAGACATTTGTTTCCAAGTATGTTGACTACGCACTTAGTTTACCTGAGAAAGAGTTGCAATCTAGATCAGAGCAAAGATACGTCTTTTTGTATGAATTGGCCAAGCAAACAAGGGACCCCATTGTCATTAGGGATCAACTAGTCAACATTTTAATTGCAGGAAGAGACTCCACAGCCTCCACATTATCTTATGGATTAATGGAACTTTCTCGCCATCCAGAAGTTCTTAGAAAATTACGTCAAGAAGTTCTCGAAACCTTTGGCGATGGCAGTGATCTCTCCTCTATTTCTTTTGAATCACTCAAAAAAGCTTCATACTTGAAAGCTTTCCTCAACGAGGTTTTAAGGTTATGGCCAGCAGTTCCACTCAACGCGCGGTATTGTGAAAAGACTACTACTCTTCCCCGTGGTGGAGGGATTGATGGACATTCGCCAATGGTTGTTAAAAAGGGTCAGAATGTGATGTATATCCCAGAAAGAATGCACAGAGATAAGAAATACTACGGTAAGGATGCTAATGAATTTAAACCTGAAAGATGGTTAGATGAATCTACTAGAAAATTGGGCTGGGCCTATCTACCATTCAATGGTGGCCCTCGTATCTGTTTAGGCCAACAATTCGCTCTTACTGAGATGTCTTATGTATTGGTAAGATTTCTACAATTATTTCAAAACATTGACGGTGTTGATATGGATACCGAAATCCTTCTGGACTATTTTTTGGCTGCAAAAATCCATGGTAGTTTAAACTTAGCCTTTTCCTGAAGCTTTTTAGTTTTACTTTTCGGGGTGCTCGTATATTTACACTGAAACTTACCTTATATAAGCTCTTACTATGAATCAAATACAATTTGTAAAGATGTGGCTTAAATGGTTACAATTTGGAGTTCAGTAATTAGCAATCACCATGTGATTTCCCTCACTTTAATCAAGAGCTAGCAATGCGCCCAGTAACCTGGAGAAACTCTTGCCAGAAATAAGGTTTATTCGGACTTATTCATGTACAATACTTGTGATTTGGATATTCAATACGAACCTTAACACACAAGCATCCTTAACATACAAAAAGTATACGCCCTGCATACACAATAGGTTTTGTACTAAATATCGATACATCCCCGCGCGCAACCTACACTTCAGAAGTGTTGTCAAACGCAAATTGCTGCAGCGATGTAAGGAGATTTAGTCACATACGGGAATTCGGATAATAAGGCCAATTAACCGAAAAATTATTCGTAGGCACTTCAAAAAAAATTAAAGTTTGAACTCGCTTGCTAAAAACAGGGTAAGGGAGCCAAACGGAATAAAGACATTAATGCCCAAGTTACTTTGCAATACTCCTGATCCTGAGAGAAAATTTGTAGCAGTAGTAGTATTTTCAACAGAATTCGATCAGCATCATTACCTACAGTGTTCAATTGAGAAACTAGAGTTGACATTTCTATCATAAACCTCCCATTAAGCTTTTTAATATGTAGAGTTTACAAACCTGGAAAACATAAAAAATCACCTGGGAGAGGACTAGAAGCAGGGCACAAGAATGGTAGTCAGGAGAACCCACCTGTGTAACTGATTAGAGAGAAATCCAGATACATGGTGAGATGGAGTCGTAAAAGAGAAGGTAGTTTTCTTCGCAATAATTGCACCCCAGTATGCTGTATTAATTACACTTCCGCTATTAAAGTTTAAGTCAAACAATAGCACAACTCCTCGAATTTTAGTGAAGAACCTCTTTTAAATCAAAATTGCTCTATTTCAGTTTCGACAAGAGAATGATAGTATTAACTGTATTGTTAGGTTGTCTTGTGCTGTACGTGATAAGGAAGTTTGTAACCTGGCTGTTGGAAAAGAGGTTAGGAGCAGAATCTCCAACTAACATTGAGAATGATGGGGCATTTGGATTTCTTATTGCTAAACGCATGGCCAAAGCCCAGGCGTCGGCCACCATCATAGAGGAGTTTTGGAAACGCTTCAATGAACAAAAGAACCCCAAGGTGCCCACTTTCAAAACCAAAGTCATGGGCATGGATCTTTTTATGACCTATGATAGAGAAAACATAAAGGCCATGTTGGCAACGCAGTTTGATGACTTTGGATTTGGGCTTCGAAATGCCATTTTCTTCCCCTTTATGGGGAACGGTATATTCACGTTGGATGGAGACCCGTGGAAACACTCGAGAGCAATGCTAAGACCCCTGTTTACCAAAGACCGTTTGAACAATGTGGATATGCTTGAAAGGCATGTCCAGCATCTTGTTAAACATATAAGAAACCAAAGAGGGAGCAAGTTTGATATCCAGCGACTTTTCTTCAAAATGTCACTAGATTATTCAACTGAGTTTCTTTTTGACGCTAGCGTTGCTTCACTAGACGATGGAACAATCGAGTATCCAATGTCTTCTCTGGATTCGTTCCAGCTAAAATCCCAGTTTATGGATTCCTTTGATTTTTGTCAATCATACACGATGAAGAAGATACTACTTCAAAAGCTTCATTGGTTGGCTAACTCAAGGAAATACAGGGAAAGCTGTGATATTGTCAAAAGGTTTGCGGATACATATGTTGATCGTGCCCTCAAAATGAGTGAACAAGAGTTGGAGCAGAGATCAAAAGACAAGTATGTATTTTTGTATGAATTGGTTAAATTCACACGAGATCGGGTTACCATCCGAGATCAATTACTTAATGTGTTGATAGCAGCTAGAGACACTACGGCAGAGTTTTTAAGCTTTTGTATAGTTGAGCTTTCGCGTCATCCAGATGTACAGAGCAAAGTGCGGGCAGAAGTCCAAGCCATGTTTGGAAATGGGGACGATCTCAGTGGATTGACGTTTGAGGGATTGAAAAAGGCCAAGTATTTGAAACTGTTTCTCAATGAAGTTTTGAGATTAAATCCGTTAGTACCAAAGAGCGGCAAGTGTGCTACCCGTGACACTACTCTTCCTAAGGGGGGTGGTTTGGATGGCTCTAAGCCAATATTAATACGAAAGGGTCAGAATATTCTCTTCCATGTATACTTTATGCATAGAGATCCAGTTTACTATGGATCGGATGCTGAAGAATTCAAGCCTGAACGCTGGCTTGAAAAATCGTCTTTGCAATTGGGGTGGGCCTATCTTCCATTCAATGGCGGTCCGCGCACCTGCTTGGGGCAGCAGTTTGCTCTTACTGGAGTGGCATACACGTTGGTGAGGATTTTGCAACTATTCAGCCACATTGGAGGCGTAGACTCAAACACACCAATCCTGTTAGATGCAAACCTAACAATGCTGATTTGTGGATCTGCAAATGTCTCTGTTTATTGAGATTTTATTCTTTTATACAGTCTAAGAGAATAAGGTTGAGTTGGGATGGGCATTGGTGATTTCCAAATCGATGATTGGAAGCTACTTGCGAAGGGAAATGAACCAAGAAATTCCCAAGTTGATCTCTATTTGTAATTCAGAATACAAAGTTAACACAAAGCTTTAGCAACTTCTCCAAGGTTAGCAGGTAGAGTTCATTTCTTTCACGAATAAGGAAAGTTGCTTTGATTACAATGCTATTGTGTCATTTTACCGACATTCATGGCATTTATTCAGATGCGTTTGACTCTTCAACATCAGTCTAGACCCTTTTTGTCTTAATATGTGGCTTAATTAAAAGTAGTAGAAGCTGATTGTAGTGCTCAATTATTTGGTAAGTGCGTAAAGTTTGGTGATTTCCTTCTGTTCAGTAGTACGTTATGGGTAGAGGATTATGTACTGTTTAGTGGCAGCCTTATTGAAGAGGATTTAGTGCTTCTCGAAGATTATTTAGTGCTTATCGAAGATTATTTAGTGCTTATTGATGAGGATTATTTATGGTAGCTTATCATGGTTTATGTACTGTGTAGCGGTAACCTTATCGTGGTTTATGTACTGTATAGTGGTAACCTTATTGATTTATGTAATGGCAAGTGCTTTTTTGATATTTAATTTAGAAGTTTGCTCTGGGAGATGAAGATCATAACAACCTTAGAACGAGTTTGATATCCGATTACTAATGAACTAGCGTAATTGGTTACTTCGATTTTTCATTCAAATGGTGGCTTAAATACGGATTTTGAGATATTTCGGGCTCTAACAATACACGAGTAGAGATGTACGTAACGAGATGCTACTGGATCTCTAAACCCACGATTCCCAATCCCGTCATATCTCCGCCGTCATTCACTTGGATCTTCCACTGGAGAAATGGATTTGCCGAAGAGGCCATACCAAGCCTTGGAAACTTCACGACACATGCCACAAATCGAACAAGCCGCAAAAAAAATAAAGTTGAATACCCGATGATGATCTCCCATAACCGGAAAACCCATTTCACGTTGTAGTCCTTGTCAATGATGTTGTATTTTATCTCAATAATCTTTTGGTGCTATTGCCGAAACAATGTGGGAACCATTTCCGGTAACTCCATTCGCAAGGCTTGGTTTGAGTGTATTTTACGAGCTGAGCGGGATTTGACACTTCTGTGTACACTTCTGTGGTTGTCTACAGCCTCGCTGCCATTCACACCCAACAGATTGTGCTTTCTTGTGCGAGCTTCTGATAGGATTTGTTTAGGATCTTCCCCCTGCAAAAGCCAAAGAAAAAAAAAAAAGGTAAAACATATATATATAGCCGTAGATCGCCGTATTGTTGTACCAGCAAGTAGACAAATGAGTGCAGGATATTCGATGGACCAGATTCTCAACTGGTACCTGATTATAGGAAGTGCGGTCGTACTTACCTATGTTCTGAAAAGTATCGCTACTTATCGTTTGGAGAAAAGACTAGGCACGAAGCCTCCAGCAAACGTGGAGAATGATGGTAGTTTTGGTTTTAAGACAGCCAAGCGTATGTCCAAGGCGCATGTGGAAGGACGCACAATGGAGGAATTCGGTGCCAGATTCAGCGAACAAAAGAACCCAGATGTGCCTACTTTCAAGGCAAAGATTATGGGAATGGATCTCTTCATGACGTATGATGTAGAAAACATCAAAGCGATGTTATCCACCCAATTCGATGACTTTGGCCTTGGGCTCAGAAACTCAATGTTCAGAACTTTCTTAGGTGACGGTATTTTTTCCCTTGATGGTGAGGCATGGAAGCATTCCAGACAATTGTTGAGACCGCTGTTTATGAGAGAGAGGTTGCACCACACTCACATGTTGGAAAATCACTTCCAGTCATTTGTCAAACACATTCAAAATCATAACGGTGACAAATTCGACGTGCAAGAACTCGTTTTTAGATTGTCCCTCGACTACTCGACTGAATTCTTGTTCGATGCCAGTGTTGCCTCCTTGGACGACGGTAGCATAGAGTACCACTCGTCCTCACAGGCAATTGGCTTCGAGAAGGGTTTCTCCAAATCCTTTGACTTTTGTCAGGAGTATACAATGAAAAAAATTGTTCTTCAAAAATTCCATTGGCTCATAAACTCAAAGGAATACAGAGACGCTTGTGCTGTAGTTCAAGGTTATGCCTCCAAGTATGTGGAACGTGCCCTCAGCATGTCACCAGAAGAATTGGAAGCAAAATCAAAGGATAACTACATCTTCTTGTATGAATTAGCAAAGGTTACTAAAGACCCAATCATGATTAGAGATCAATTGCTTAACATCTTGATTGCTGCCAGAGACACAACCGCCTCTTTGGTTTCCTTTGCCTTGGTCGAACTTTCTCGTCACCAAGATATCCAAGCCAAGTTGAGACAAGAAGTTGAGGAAATGTTTGGAAACGGCGAGGATCTTGAAGGTATCACCTTTGAGACTCTCAAAAAGGCTCCCTACTTGAAGGCTTTCTTGAATGAAGTATTGAGAATTCATCCATCCGTTCCTAAGAATGCAAAGTGTGCCGTCAGAGACACTTCCTTGCCTCGCGGTGGTGGTCCAGATGGTAAGGACCCAATCTTGATCAGAAAGGGCCAAAATGTGGTCTTCACCATTCAGTACATGCACAAGGACCCTAGGCACTGGGGTAAGGACGCCCAGGAATTCAGACCAGAAAGATGGTTCGAAGAAAAGGCTAAGAAAATTGGTTGGGCTTACCTTCCTTTCAACGGTGGTCCTCGTGTCTGCTTGGGCCAGCAATTCGCTCTTACTGAAGCCTCTTACATCTTGGTTAGAATGTTGCAATCTTTCAAGAACATCGAGGGTATCGCCCATGATGAACAAATTAGATACAAGGCACACTTAACCATGCTGGTCCTTGGATCTGTCGACTTGTCAATCTACTAAACGTTGTCGTCATGACACATTTTTCGTTTGTTTCCAAGCCTTTATGATATAGAATCACGGGCAGAACTAAAATTCTCTATAGATTTCCTGGATCTATAGCTTTGGTCTCAGCCCAGTGAATTCCTTATTTCGAGCTTTGTTAAAAATATATTCAATTAGTAGGTTTTTGTAGAACTTTCATTCGTGTGTCTTAATGTCTAGTTTTAGAAAATGTAAAATAGACGAAATTGCTCTCAGATGAGCAAGATTTGATGTAATCTTAAATTACCGAGATTGTATATGATGTTAAATTACCGAGATTGTATATGATGTTAAATTACCGAGAATGTATGTGATGTTAAATTACTGAGATTGTATGTGATGTTAAATTACAGTCTGAATCATCGATGAAGTATGCAAAAAAACTCAATTTAGCCCAAATGTAACAGTTATAGCGGTCCAAAGAACAGTTCCAATAAATTGAGTACCAAGAACAAAATACCAAATCTCACAGTATCCAAGTAGTGCATAGTAAATCCTGGGAAGTGCCACGGGAACTTCATGTTTGCAATTGCGGCTCTACAGTGGCCCTGCCACTTGGGGGAATGTATTTTATGCACCCTCGAGCTAGCATGTGTCAGCTCCTTCGCATGTTGCATTGTCCTGATGCATAAATAACTTTGAAGATCAACTGCGAATCAAGGCTGCGCGTAGATCAGTCATTGTCAACCATTAATAAGGTTTAGAGGGGTTGTTACTTTATTCATCATTGATATTCAACCCTTCTTGCAGAAGATCTCTATTTTGTTTCCAGTGCCCAATTTAATGAACGATTCCAATTCTGCAACTTCATAGAACTAGGCTGATTTTCTCTTTTAGCAATACAACTAGACTCGTAGAACTAGACTCGTAGAACTAGACTTGTAGAACTAGACTTGTAGAACTAGACTCGTAGAACTAGACTCGTAGAACTGTCTGATTGCGGTTCTCGTAGGGAAAACTATACCCTGGTAATGTTCTGCATTAATAAAAAAGTCATATTCCCGCAGGTTAGTAGCTTTGCATCTAGATTGGGTTGTCTTTTACGCAGTTATTGTTATAGAAATTACGATACGCTATTAGTAATAAACGGGTATCCTCTATAAGACTCAGTTGTGAAAGTTTAATTCGCCTAGTTTGAACTAAAAACTGCTCCGCTGTAGCGCAATGACATAGATAATTTACAATACATTCATTCCTTGGACACTGGGTGTTACACTTCAAAGTTACAAAATAGTCTAGCAACTCTGATATAAATTTTGCTATTGAACATTTATCCGGTTTAGTCATCACCTTATCAGTTTGAAACACCTCCCCTGTGAGCTTTCAAACAGAATGTAAGCTTCAAGATTTAAGCTTCTGGTACTGTCATTAATGTGTCTTAAATTCTGTGCAAATAGCAATTTACAAGTTGCAAAGCGCCTTACTCCAAACAGTCTGCTAATATTGAGAACCAAGGTACTTTTTGGTACCTACGACTAATCGTATGCCACTGTACAACGAAATCTGCCTAATTCAGAAGACACAACGAACACGTCCGCCCTGGTATTTCCACATCAAGGGATGCTTATCTCCATGGTTTGACGGACCTGGTCTCTGTAGTCAGATATTCTACACATTCTTAGTAAATAGATATTCACATTTGAAGGGTATTCATGGTTACACTCACACCCTACTTTAGGACTCACGTTTGCAAGCGAAAGAATTGGACACTTTCGCCTCTTGCAAAAGCATTTCCTGTCTTTGACATGTTAATTATCTCATGTTGAATTTGCAATGAAGTTTCACAACCAAGACTAAGAGCCTTGGTCTTTCGTACAATTTATAGTGGTAAACATAATAGTATATTGCCACGAATAAGATGAATAATGTTATGCGAAAACGGTCATTTTGGTGGTGCTCCAGGGAAAAGCCCATAAGGCTGCTGTTGTAATAATTGTCACCTATGTTAATTCTGACGAGCTCAATTGGCCCATTCACCAACCACGGATCTCAGTAAATGGACTTCAAAGTACCGATAGCAGATTAATAGAATTTTCCTATTACAATTATTTAGGTTTTTATACAACTTAATCAACTCTTCTTAAAACATTTCCTGTGAGTTTCCTTTTCGATATGTAGCTTAAAAATCTATTTACGGTTTATTAGATCCTCTCTTTCTTTGTCAAAAGCTAGAGTTAGCTTCTACAAAAGTGAGAGCATTTAAACAAAGTATCAAAGAGCTGTAAGTATATTCAGCCCAAATAAGAAACAAACCCAAGGTCTAATAATTATCATATACATATTGTAAACCTAATAGCGTTTTTAGCTTGTCTGGTTGGATCAATGGTTAATAGCGAGCTTCGGTAACTAATAAGGAGTTCGTTTATCGACGTTATATACTCCAATCTATATTGGGCGTTACGATAATAGTGGTTGCTTCGGTTAACGTGTGGAGCTACTCCTGTATGTATGTGGTTGGTACAGTTAGTATAGAAAATTAACAATGAATAGAAAAATATAAAGTGCAACCATTTAAGGGTTTATATAGTTGGGTTGGATAAGAGTCAGTGTCTTTACCTATTTTCCTACGATATGTGTTATCATGACTAATTAGGCATTCCTATCCTTGAAAATGATGGGGTGTGTAGATCAAGACGATTGATAGCCGTACCTACCTGGGGTTGATGGGGTTTGTGTAAGTAAGTCAAATAAATGCTCTAACAAAACCCCATGATAATTGTTGAGATCATTACGGAAACTAGAGCATCAAGGACCAAATATGCGCTTATGAAATTGAATTCAGATCTAGGTACTTTGGATTCATTGAATTCACACAACTGATCTGTTATAAAATCTCTGATATTTCTTATGTTTCCAGGTCAATAATGATTGGGATATACATGGATCATGCTATTGTAACTCTTGTGTCCCAGATAAAACAAGATATCTTACGTATTTTAAACTTGAGGTGGGTTTTCAAGTCCTCCACCAAGTACTTATTTAAATGGTACGTTTTAATTGGTATTGCTGTTACTTTTAGGTACATTCTGAACAGAATAACAGTCGCTAGATTGAATAAGAAATTTGGAACCAAACAGCCAGTCAACATTGAAAAAGATGGGGCATTAGGGTTCAAAACTGCAAAAAGATCAAAACGTGCTCAAGCTAATGGAAATTTGATTGAAATATTCAGAGCCAGGTATAAAGAGCAGTCAAATCCAGACGTGCCAACATTCAGGGCCACGATGATGGGGTTAGATCTTTTTCTAACTCACGATCCGGAAAACATTAAAGCAATCCTCTCTACAAAATTCGACGACTTTGGATATGGCCTTAGAAAGCAAATGTCTGTTTCCTTCTTGGGTGACGGTTTCTTCACACAGGACGGGGATGCTTGGAAACACTCCAGGCTCATGTTGAGACCCCTGTTTGCAAAAGAGAATTTTAAAAGCTTTTCAATGTTGGAGTCCCATTTCTCGTCGTTTGTCAATCACATTAGAAAACATAAAGGAGAGAAATTCGATATTCAAGAGCTCTTTTTCCGCCTTACTCTTGACTACTCTACTGAATTCTTGTTTGATGCCAGTATTGCCTCTTTGGATGATGGTACAATCATATACCACAAGCATACCCCCAAGTCTGTAGAATTCAGAAAGGAGTTTATGGATGCCTTTGATTTTTGCCAGGAATACACAATGAAGAAGTATGTTTTACTGAAATTCCATTGGCTCTTGAATTCCAAGGAATTCCATGATAATTGTGATGTGGTCAAGTCATATACAAGTAGATATGTTAGTTATGCTCTCGGTTTATCCTCCTCGGAATTAGAAGAAAAGACAATGGGTAATTATGTCTTTTTGTATGAGTTGGTGAAGAGAACTAGAGACCCTATTGTTATTAGAGATCAATTGATCAATATCTTGACTGCTGCCAGAGACACTACTGCTGAGCTTTTGACGTACTCTATCATAGAAATTTGTAAAAGCTCAGATATCGAGGCGAGACTAAGAGAGGAAGTTTTCAATTTGTTTGGAGATGGTGAGGATCTTTCTCTCATAACTACCCAACAGCTTCAAAAGTGCGAATACTTGAAGGCTTTCATCAATGAGGTTTTGAGATTGAACCCGCCATTACCATACAGTGGAAGATGTGCCAATAAGGATACAGTCTTACCACGTGGTGGTGGTCCAGATGGGCAATCACCAATCTTAATACGTAAGGGGCAGAACGTTCTTTACCATATGTATATAATGCAGAGAGATCCAAAGTACTACGGTGATGATGCAGAAGAGTTTAAGCCAGAAAGGTGGTTCGATGAGAAAATGAAGAAAATTGGCTGGGCTTTCTTGCCCTTCAGTGGTGGACCTCGTATCTGTTTGGGGCAACAATTTGCTATCGATGAGACTTCTTATATCTTAGTGAGGTTGTTACAATTATTTAAGAAAATCGGTGGCTTTGATGCTACTGCACCATTACTTCATGACATGCGCCTTACAATGCTGGTAAGGGGAAGTGTTGATGTATCTTTCCAATAATAGTTGCTTGTTTTTGTTAAGAGAAACTATGCTAGCCTTGTAGTTGTCTAGCTCATAAGCTTGTTTAGAAAGCGTTTAGACAATAAAACAACAGCATCTGCATGTGCCATTCTCTTATTGATTCAAGAATCTTCAAAATATCGCCACCAGCGATCATGTCATTTAATATTACATGTGAACATAATAACACCTTTTAACTCCGTTTAGCTGAATCAGTATCCTCAACGCCATTCACCATGTAATCAGGCATGGATGGTGCTAGAAGCACTGCAAGAAGGAGGACGGGGAAAACAATACACAAAAGTCACAAAAATAAAACGCAAGCAAAACTGGCTAGATTTGTGACAATATCGCATACCCGAAGTTTGCTCCAAGCATTGCCCCACAAAGTATCTTTCGGAGTTGAAAATGCGCCAGAGACTTCCAGCATCCGATAGCAAATTGTTACTAATAAACATATCTCTATTTGAGGAAATAAAATATAACAAATAAGAAGAGTGAAAAGCTGGTGAGGCTTGTGAAGCTTATTGGCAAAAGCCCACCTCAACAGAACCGTTATCCAAACTCAGGATCTCATAAAATTGCCCGGGAAAGAGGCTGTCTTCCGGTTTCTCTCGATTCCTGATAAGATTTCGCCCACAATGCATCCAGGTCTGTTACGAATAAGTGTTCTGATCAATTCCTTGCCCTTCTTTTAAAATTACTTAACGTCATTCCCCATGTGAAAAATCGCATTTAAGAGGAGATTTTTCCCCAAACCTATGCAAGAGAGCCAAAAAATAAAAAACAGAACTGGCATACCTTGACATGTGAATTTCACCAGGGCAGCGCAAATCAATGGCTTTTTGAGATTGAATCTTTCTCCCCTCATCATATCATAAAAATAATTTATATATGCCAGAAATTGCATGTAAATCAAGTGAAGCAAAAAAAAACTTAGATCAAGGAAATGGCAATTATCGAGAGTTTAAAGGAGAGGTTGGGGACATGGTATGGAATAGTATTCATTGGATACCTCTTGTACTGCGTAGCAGACTACCTTGTGAATATGCATTTGAGAAAGAAGCTTGGAGCATCGAAATACCATTGCGTTAATAACGATGGCACAAATGGTGTTCGACTCTTTTTCGCCTTGATGCAAACCAAAGACGACGGTACTTTACTCGATTGGGTTGCTCAAAGATACTATGATACTGGTGATTACATAAAAACGTTTAGAAGTACGATTCTCGGCCAACCATTTGTCTCTACAAAAGATCCAGAGAATATCAAAGCTATGTTGGCTACTCAGTTTAGTGACTATTCGCTTGGTTTTAGACACTCCCACTTTTTCCCATTGTTGGGGGATGGGATCTTCACATTGGACGGAGATGGTTGGAAACATTCTCGGTCCATGTTGAGACCGCAATTTGCTAGAGAACAAATTGGCCACGTGAAAGCATTGGAACCGCATGTGCAAATGCTTAGTAGACACATTGCCAACAAGAAGGGTAATACCTTTAACATTCAAGAATTGTTCTTCAGACTTACTGTCGACTATTCCACAGAATTTTTGTTTGACGCAACTGTCGGGTCTTTGGATGACGGAACAATCGAACCTGTGTACAAAAACGATATTGGATACGAACACAAGAATGACTTTGCGTCTGCTTTTGACAACTCCCAATCATACTTGGCTAGAAGAGTCTTGGCACAAAGATTATACTTTGTTTTCAACTCCCTGTGGTTTAAAAAGCAAAACTCTAAAGTTCATGGCTTTGCAGATACCTATGTCAATTATGCCCTCAGCTTGTCTCCAGAGGAATTGGAAAAGAAATCACAGGACAGTTATGTCTTTTTGTACGAATTGGCTAAGCAAACTAGAAACCCCAAGATCATTAGAGACCAGTTGTTAAATATTTTATTGGCTGGTAGAGATACAACAGCTGGCTTGTTGTCCTTCACATTTTTGGAGTTATCTAGAAACCCAGATGTCTTGGAAAAGTTAAAGCAAGAAGTATACTCGAGATTTGGTGAAGGTGATAACATTCAACTTGATGACATCACTTTTGAAACTCTTAAGAAGGCTGAATACTTGAAGGCTGTCATTAATGAAACCCTTCGTTTGTATCCATCCGTTCCAAGCAACTTTAGAATCGCTACTAAAAATACAACCTTGCCTCGTGGTGGTGGTAAAGACGGTTCGGAGCCAGTTTTGGTTAGAAAGGGTGAAACGGTTATGTACTCTATCTACAGTGTCCACAGAGACCCAGAATACTACGGCAAGGATGCCAACACCTTTAGACCCGAGAGATGGTTTGATGAATCAGTTAAAAAGTTAGGTTGGGCTTACTTGCCATTCAACGGTGGTCCTCGTATCTGTTTGGGTCAACAGTTTGCATTGACTGAAGTGTCATATGTGATTGTTAGATTGTTACAAATGTTCCCTAATGTCACTAGTGAGGAATTGGAATATCCTCCAAAATTGGGAAGTGACTTAACAATCACCTGTATGGGTGGTGTCAATATTAAGGTTTTTTGAGGATATATACACACACTAATTTATATGAATATGGTTTTAAGATAAGCGCATTTTGTAAGCTTGTGAATTTCTGCACCAAGTATTTTTAAATTCGGATAATTTTAAGCGAAAATCATACAAAACAAAAACAAAATATAAAACATCAATTTCGTTACAGAGAAACTATAACTTGTTCTTTATATAGATTGGTTTTCTAGTATCAACCGAGAAAAATTAATGAGACTAATGCTACAATTCAATATAAACATCCTCTGATACAGAATTGGAATTCAAAATTAAAAGAGGGATTTTCATATGTTTGGTTCCAGGAAATACCCAAATGTCAGGTTCCACAGGGAACATTAAATTCTACATTAAACTTGAAACAATAATACATATACTATCATATGATAATGGTAGAGAATTAAGAAATGTAAAAGTCGGGTGCACATTTTTGCACCCACGAAAAAGCAACAATAGGAGAGTCTGAAGCCACCAAGGGTTGCACAAAGCTTTTTGACAGGTGGTCTGTGGCGTCCTGATCAAGAATTGAAGCCCTATATGGATCCCGAGATATATAAGCCATCATGAGACTCTTCTAGATGATGTTTGTGATATAATCTCATGGATGTGCGAAAGTTTGTATTTTATATCTGTTTCATAGGTATACTGAAACAGGTTAATAACTGCTCTTTTTATCATTTATAACTTCTATTGGAATTCCAAACTTTTTTTCTTTTGTATTCATTGTTGGTTTCCATTATATAGACTGGTTCTCTTATATTTTCTGTTTTCTATATTCTATGTCTTTTTTTTTATATTTATGATCTCGTTCACTTTCACCTTGTCTGTATCTTGCTTCCCCAAAGTCAGCTTCAGTTTTAATGACCAAAATCAGCATCATATTGAATGACCAACATCAGATTCATTTTGAATGATTCTTGATATTCGAATATTGGGCTCCAAGAGACTGAACGCTGCTAGAAGAGATATGGTTTCATCTTAGCCAAATAGGCATTTTGTGGCAATAGACATTTACTGCATACATTTAAATGCTCCATCAAAGGAAGGGAGGTTGATTGACGGAGTTCCTCCACTCATTTTTACGGAATGCAACAAACTGGCAACTAATACAGGGTATTCATGGTGAATATGAGTTGTATCAATTCACCGTATTACCAATTACAGCTCAATGAATTAGGCACTGTAGATATTACCCAATTATAATGAACTAGGCACTGTAGATATTACCCAATTATAATGAACTAGGCACTGTAGATATTACCCAATTACAATAACTAGGCAAACCTAATTTTTGGTACACAGTACGTTCTATTGTAGAGTTTGACAGAGCTCCTAGAACAACCATAGCCTCTTACAGCCATCCTATAATGTTAAAAATTGCAACTTACGAAAACTATAGAAGCTTACTAGCCACTTCTATATCTTTTTACGCACCCGTAACCTACATACCCAGATCACTGGTTTGAACAAACATATTTGATTAGTTTCAACAAAGACATTTGGTTAGTTTGAACAAAGACATTTGGTTAGTTTAAAATTATAGGCATCTCGTTGGTTTGTATAGTGTTTTATATACATTTGTAGACATTTCGTTGGTTTGTTAGACTTACCAACATACGCATTCACCGATGTCGTGAAAATTTCGCATCGAAAACAAATTTTAACAAACAACAACATGGCTGCTCTAACGTGGTCCATTGAGACATTCAACGAAGTCAGCGACGTTATCCGTAGCAATGGACACGCATCCAACGACATAATAAACCAACTAGTTGGTGATCTCATGCAGGTGCTTGTTGTGCCCAAGCGCAACGACGCATCGCGGAACGTGTTGACAAGTGCCAAAGCGGACCCACATGATCCTGCACTCTTTGAATTGAAACTTCACAGCGGCGAGCAAATCAAGGTGAACCAGATGTTCATAGAGGACTGTTCTGTTCTATCGCTGGAACTTGATCTCGACGAGTTACACACCGCCGAGTTGTTGCTTTTGTCCACAGAATCACTGTTTAGAGCAGGCACTTCATTAAGAGACACAGGTAGAGCTAACTTTTACGCAAGAGCAATAGCCATTACAAACATTGTGGGGTTCCTCATTTCTTCAAGAAGATTGCTTGATGTTGTCAAAGACCCAGAAACCTTGTTCAACAATCTCTTGGCCAGTTTTGAAAAAATTTACACACTCTTGGCCTCCCTCAATGACTTGATAGACAAACAAAAGGCCACCGGCGATATCAACAGCTTGCAGTTCATCAACTCAATCAACTACTCAAAGTCCCAACTCTTCAAATTACATGATATCTTGGGACAAATCTTTTTCTCCCTTTATGAAAACTACTTTGACACTTTTGGTTCTTTGGATAAATATAAGCAAATCTTTGCACATTTAGCTAAACACGTTCCAGATGAGGACGTTTTCATCATCCACTATTTGCCTGGTATCTTCAGGTTTATTGTAAGTTTGTTGGAGAATGAAAAGAATGTTGATGAGTTCCACAAATATATCGCCAATAGGTTGAATACCGACTTCAAGAACGCAACAGTGGAGGATACGTTGGAGTTGACAAAGTCCTCTTTGAAAGCACCAGAAATTATCACAAACTTATTCTTTTGCACACTCTTCATTGCGTGGTGCAAACAATCAAACAGCAGAATTGAAAAGTATGATTTCAAAAATGACATCTTGAAGTACATAGAAATGCTCATTGACTACGAAGTGATGGAAAAACTTTTGTGCTATACCTCAGAAATAAGCAACCAATTCAGCAACTTGTACGACTTTAGATCGTTATTACAAAAGTCGTTTCCAAGATTGAAGCCTATCAAATTCATATACACTAGCGAATTGCAAAGTTACAACACAGGATTGCTTGTCGACTACTCATCATTCAAAATTTCAAAGGAATTTGCCGATGCGTTGTTGGCACCATTTTTCCATAGGTTTTTCATCGAGTTCATTACAAACTCAGCGCTTGTTTTGATTTCGTTAAGAGACAGCGAAGAGGACTTTTTGTTATCATCAACCAGGGAAGCAAGCTCCCAATTCGACAAGAACCAAGAACGCACAACCTTGAATCTAGAGGAAATCGCAACGAGATCTGATTTGGAAAGATTTTACTTGTCATTTGCATACACATATAACAACAGACCGGAATTGTGTAGTCTTTTTTGGAACGACGAAGGACTTTCAAACGATATTGCAGGGTTCTTCTCGTGGAGTTTGAGCAACAATACCTCCCCGCTCATCACAGCAACCTTTTGTTTGCTTTTGGGGTCGTTGACCAGCGGCGGTGATGATTCGGCAGAACGTATCTGGGAATTGTTAATAAATAACAACAACATCAAAAAGAACGACTACTCAAAAATATCCATAGACTCAATCATCGACTCTTTGAATTACTACATCAACTCTTTGAATGAGAACTTTGAAGAGGACTTGAACGAGCGTATCAAGTTACACCAAAAGAGGCAGGAGTTTTTGTTTTCCGAAAAACAGGACAAGCCCGACGACGACAGAATTGTTATAGAGTTGAGTGAAGATTCAGTTGTTTTTATTTCGGGATTCATCCAATTGATCTCCTCAGTCATCAAAAACTTGTCTGGATCAAACGAGAGATCCCTCGAGATAAGGAGAATTTCATTCACAAGATTCTATCCAATCATTGAAGCCTTCTTGAAGTTTGATAACATGGTTACAGGCACTGTAGCAACACCTAAGTTCGACTTACCAAACGTTCTTGTCAACTCCGAAAACCGTATTATCTTGGTAAACTTGGTGCTCAAGTTTATGAACGATATGGTTGAAAATAACTACAACTTGGACATGCGCTACGAAGTATGGAAGTTGTTGGACCGTTGGATATACCAAAGTTTACCCAACGATTTCGTCAAAGACAGAAGAAAAACCTCAAAGAGAATAGGGGAAGGGTTTCTTTCGAATTTGGTTGAGTTCTCCCAAGTAAACAGCTTTGTTAAGTTAATCTCGAGTCTATTGACTTCCAATGTCAACATTACCTTTACAGAGTCTGCTATCTTACCCACCGCTAACATCCCCACTATTGCAAGTACTCCAAATGTATTCAACCAAAACACAAACCCAAGCGGCTTTGGCCCTACAAATAGTGTGCTAGCGCAAAGCAACCAAAATGGATCTACTCAGCCAAATACCGCTGAGAGTAGTAGTCTAGTGGTGTCTTCTGGAAACTCTTTACAATCTAAGCACAACCTTCTTTATCCGGTTGATCTTGGTTCTGGATACCGTAAACTCGGTATCTGGCCATATATCGAGTTCTTGTTGATTGAAGTGTTTGGAAAGTCCATCACTATTGTGGATGACCAGGATAGATTGGGGATTCAATTGCCCATTTTACTGATAATTGACGATTCATTGAAGCAAGTGGACTGGAGGTTTTTGGTTCAAACATTTCAAGCGATGATCAATGAGCCAACAGATCTCAACAAGGTCACTCCATACTCGATTGACTTCAACTTGTTTGTAAAATCCCACCAGTCAGTTTCCATTTTGTCCTATTTGTTTGACGAAAGATCATACAATGCTTTGTTCAGTATCATTGGAATTGGAAACGATGAAGTGAGCAGAAACTCAGACTTGGAGTTGATCGAGTCTAAAGCATTGAGTGTGATTCAAAGTATTTTGAAATACCAACTTGTATTTATCGATACGTTGCTCCCTATCTGCAAAGAAACTAGAAACGAAGATATCAAACCTAACTCTTTCAATGTTCAAGCCACACCAAGCAGAGTATTTGATAATATTTATATACCAAAGAGCATTGGAACTCAGGGTGTTAAGAACTTTTTCGAAATCTTGTTGTTTAACCTCCCCGTGGTGTCTCATTTCGGTTTGTATGTTGGAAACGCTTCTCTGCACATTTCGATACCGTCAATTAAGATTTTGGGTGCCATCAACGAGTCTGCCTTTTTCTCCAAGTATAAAAGCTCAACAGGCACGAATAGATTACTCGGCACCTTTGAAAGCGTAGATGAGTCTGTCAAAATTCAATACTCCTTCATCGAAAACTTTGAAAACTACAATAGCGAAGTTGATATCAAGTTTGAGATACTTGAGTTTTTGAAAGCAGACTTGCTCAAATCAAATGGCAAGGAACCAAGAGTAAGTCACTTTTTGCTTGGGTATGAAATCAGAGGGGGTAACTTACATTTGGTGCAAAGAGAAGAGAATTCTCTCTTGAGAGCATTGCTCAACACATTGAATGTTGCCCTTGATCTCATTTCGGAAATCGATTATTTGAATGGCAATATCCACATGATTGATATTGCACCCGCAAAGATCTCCTCCTTGATATTAGAGATTCTTGTTATTTTAAGTGGAGGAAAAATCAGTTCGTTCATCACTTTGAACTACTTGAGAGAGCATGATTTATTCGAGAAGTTGATTAGCTACCAGCCCAAGATTGATATCCGTACATTATGGAGTGGTAAAGAATTCGACGGCGATTTACTGGAATCTAATAGATTGTCATTGGTCAACAATTCTACCAGTATCCAAACTTTGTTTTCCTTCATCACTCAAAGGAACTTCATTCTTCAATATTTGTCACTTGAGTTCCACAATATTCAATCGACAACTAAGAAAAACTACTATGTATCTTTGCTTTTGAATAATGACGAATTCTTGAATGGCTCAGCTAAGATTTTGAACTTTTTGGATATTTTAAACTTCAACTTTACAAACTTTGAAATCCATAGATATGAAAAGCTCAACCAAAAATACAACCTTCATTACATTTTGGATTATATCAAGACATCCTCATGCTTTTTAGATTTCGAAATTATTGACAAGGCAAAGTTTTTATTAGGATCTAAGGAAGACCAAGTGGTTGGACATGAAACAGAGAAGATTAAAGAGTTTGTTACCAAATTTTTGGTTTCGACAAACTTGAGAGAAATACAATTGCAAGGTTTGCACTCGTGGTGTCAATTGATTGAGATTTTGATTACAGATAAGACTATCAACTCCAAGCACTTTATATTACAGGTTCTTCAAGTGATTTTACCAAAGATCAACGACTACTTAGAGTCGGACATTTCTTTCTCCGAGGAATTGATATCTTTAGGTGTCTTGTTGTTTGATTTATATGACCGTGAGATCCTAATTGGCAGTGAAAATGAAGATTTCGTTTTGGGTATCCAAAGGTTGATTCCCTTCTTCAAGACTTGTTTAACAGGCATTTTGAATTCTAACTCCACCCCATCATTGAGGTCTGATTTGTATGCGTTGAATAACAAGTTTTTGATGAAGATCTTTGGTAACAAGTCCTTGGTTGATCAAATGGCTATAATGATATCTTCTGTCGATAAGAAGTTGATTGAAGTGGTGAGTAATGATTCAGTTTACTCTGAAGGTTCTTCAAGAATCACCTCGATTCTTTTCTTGGAGTCGTTAATCCATTTATCTGCATCCACAAACAACAATTTTGTTTTGGATCTTTTGGTGAAGAACAATTACTTGATGCTTTTGGTTAGATCGGTTAAGAGAACAGACGAAATGCTTAACATCTGCTCTGGCGAGAATCCCAAGGTGAGTATGGACTCCTTGTTGTATGAGTTGACCGCATTCAAGTCCACTCTATCTTTCCTCATAAGAGTGGCCCAAACAAAGTCGGGAGCCTTGCAGTTGATACAATGCGAATTATTCTCGCTTTTGAAGAATTCTTCCATCTTGAAGATCAATCCGGATTTGGGATTGAACTTGAGAATAGAAGAATTATCGGACCACAAGAGTGTCAGAATCAATCTTATTTTGGACACGCCTTTGGCCTTGCACGATATTGCCAATAGTGTGTACGATGAAAACAGCATTTCTTACTATGAATTCTTGGTTCCTATTTTCCAGTTGATAGCTACTGTTGTGTTGTCAATGGGGCCTAGTTACAAACCAAGTATTTTCCAAACAAGAGACTTGTTGAATACTTTCAACTCTTTGGTTCTTGGAATCATGAAACGTGATGTCTTGGTTGAGAACAATCAAATCAAGAACATTTATAAGGATGGTTATGCCGCTGTGGGATTATCAGAGATGGTAAAGTTGTTAACTTTGTTGGACTCCTTGGTTAATTATGGGTATGAGCGTAGCGATTAGAAATATAGCTATTAATGAGTATAGACGATTATAATTTGTAAATTTATATACAGAAAGATAGAAATAGAAATAGAAAAAGAAGTGATAGACAGAACTAGAGAGATAGAGAGGTTAAAGAGACCCATTTATTCTTTTCACTAAAACTTCTACGTCATGGCTAAATTTTCCGACAGAACAATACAGCCTCAGTAAAAAAGAAGAAAAGCTCAGTAAAAAAGAGAACACTCAGTAAAATAGAAAATACACTCACTAACACACTAAACCTACAAAACATTTTTTCTTTGATTTTTTTCAAACAAAAAGTCACCATGTCCGAAGTGTTGCCAGTAAGCGAAGCTAGCACTAAGAGTAACCCATCCAGCTTCTTGAGCGATTCTATTGGAAGCTCTGTTCTTGTCAAATTAAACAATGGATTACAATATACAGGCAACTTACAAAGCATAGATGGTTTTATGAACATTGTGTTGGATGGAGGAAAGGAGTTGGTGGGCGATAAGGTTAGCAGAACCTACGGGGATGTGTTTATCAGAGGAAATAATGGTAAGTGTAATTTTTCTACACCATCATGAAGCAGCATAGATTACTAACCGATTCTAGTATTATATATAAGTCAAGTATAACTTTGTTAGATGTTGAAGCTAAAACAAAACTAATTGATCATTCGGAGCTCAAGAATGGGGCTCAATGGAGCCGAACCTGGTCAGATTCACAGCCAAGACTCACAGAGAAGACTCACAGAGATATAAACCAGAGAAGCAGCCTATGGTTTATGGTATAGGTTTTAATATACAATGTGTACACTAGTATAAAACATAGTTATGTAATCACGTGTCAACCCACGTGCAAAACCATAATGGCGTACGCACACCGGCGCTACCGCGAGCGCACCCACAGCCAGCGAATCACAACCTCGAAAAACATCGGGTCTCCTGATGGTCGTGCGCACTGGCCAACCGCTCTCATGGGCCAGAAAAAAATGAAGAAAACAAATTTTGTATTTCAACAAAACATGTCGTTCGTCATCAGAAGACAATTGTCTACCTTGATCCCACCAAAGATCGCTTCTGCTAAGGTACGTAGCTAGATGGAGTTATTGAGGGTTCGGTATTTCAGTGAGAACTTCCTTTAGAATAAGTCTTTGATCTTCAAGTGTGATGTGGTAGAGAGAAACGAAATATCAAAAACAGAAACTTGAATACAACAAACCTTTTGAAGATACTTCAACAATACTTCGCAAAACAAGAACTTGAAACATATGAGAAGTTTAGAAGATTTAGAAATCCAGAACAAGCAGGCTAAGACGGGCAAAGTGAGAGTACAGAAATATCCACCTACACATTGAAAACAGAATACTAACAAATATTTAGAACATTGGTTCCAACCCTAACGCCAAGAGAATGGCCGAGGTTGTTTCATTCTACAAGAAGTTGCCAACTGGCCCAGCTCCAGCTGCCAAGGCCCCAACCACCCCATGGGGTAAGTATAAGGCTGCTTACTTTGACGGTGACAATGCCTCTGGTAAGCCATTGATCCACTTGGCTATCGCTGTTATCCTTTTCGGTTACACTTGGGAATACCAATCTCACTTGAAGCACCACAAGGACCACTAGATAGATAATGAATGAGAATGTATTGAAATGTAGTGTCTCCTTGAGATATTCTCTGTTCTTCGTGTATTGACAGATTGCTTTTGAGGGATGTAATATTGGGTCACTTGTTCTCGAGGGATGTAATATTGGGTTAATTGTTTTCGAGTGATTAGGGTTTATCCAGAATACTCGATGTCAGATGTTGAATTATGTTATGAAACCAAATGGTTTCTTCGTTTAACGGGAACCAACAGTAAAGGCTGTACTTACATATAGCATCTTTGAATTTAGCAAGCTTTACAGTTAATGATCTGACATTGAACTTTTGGTTAGTTGGTTTGTTTAGTCGGAAATTGATAATCGGGTTCAAGACACTTGTAAGATTGTTAGCTGTTGGATTTAATTGTAATGGATGAATTCTAATCAATTCCAAGATTTTTCAATTCTAATCAGTTCTAGTATTTATCAATCTAATCAATTCTAATCAGTTCTAGTATTATCAATCTAATGTTTTTGAGTTCTGATGGCTTTCGTGTAAAATTTTGATTGCTTTTCATGTAATCTCTAAATCATTCGCAACAAGTTCAATGGTTCTTAAACATTGCATTTCTGATGATTTAATGTCGATTCATTATTCAATTTCTGCGATTGAATTTATCGTTCTATTTGATGAACGATTCAAGAATTTTCATAGGGGTTAATTAAGCTAATTAACATCTCTTTAAGAAAATACACAGATAAAGTCTACATAAAATGATCAAAATAAACTAGGCCAAACACCAAATACATTCAAATTCAAGAATGCTGTCAAATTGAGTATAACTGTTTCGAGGATAGGTTAATAGTTTTTCGAATAAAGGTTCGATATTAGTTGGAATAGTATTGGATAATACTTTCAAATTAGAATATCAAGTAGTTCACATAGTTCAGTAATATTGAAAATTACATAGTTTGACCTCTTTCAGAATATCAAAAACAATTTGGAATTCGTGTCAAGTATCAATTAATTTGGAATTCATCTATGCCAAATTTGATTTCTTGATTCTTATTTTGAATTCTTCCGACCAAAGATTATTTCTATCAAATAGACAACAGACTGCAAATAACAATCACAATTAGCGTGAAAAATTTTGAACTCATGTCATATATAATTAAATCGTTCCCCAAAACTTCTAAACCGATGTCATAAATTATTAAACCAATTTCATAAACCAGTAAACCGATGTCATAAAATATATCGAACCGATGTCAAGAAAAAAACTAAAACCAATCATGGATAAGTGACCGTAGACAAGACATCAGAAGAGAATAATCTAACAGGCAGAGAGTGCATAAACAGAAGAAAAATCTAAAACATTAGATGAAGAGCACATATCACAGAATCAAAACCGTAAAGAAATCAAACAAATAAAGACATATTCAAGCATGTCAATTAAGCCAACCAAGAAACAGATCAATTAAGTCAACAAGAAACAAATCAATTAAGTCAACAAGAAACAAATAAATTAAGTCAACAAGAAACAAATCAATTAAGTCAACAAGAACCAAATCAATTAAGTCAACAAAGTAAACAGTCAAAACAATTGAATAAGTCAATCAAGTCAAAAGAAAACAAAATCCCACAATCAGATCCTGTGAAGTTTGTTCAATTATAATTACCGAGCGACCAGCACTTTTGCCGGCACTTTTTTTGCCCGCACCCAAAGTACAATCATATGCACCCGTCAATCTGCAGATAACCAGCACCCCAAAAAACACACACAGATGTCCCCCAAAACAGCAGATGCCCCAAAGAGAACAGTGTAGGGGGATGCAGTTGCTGGTGTCAGATCCCGCACCAAAGCTGTATACAGTTTTTTGTAGGCAAAACAAGCGAAAAAACGCTGGAAGTTAACAGCATTCCAACAACCGAAAAAAAAGGGTGAGGGTCAAGTTTTTTTTAGAAAAATATAAGCAACTAAGTAGAAATAGGGACACACCTTATTGATTGATTAGGGGATTGAGACGACCAGGAATCAATTGAGGAAGCAGAGGCACGAGACTGTCTTTGAGAGCATATACAATAGAGAGATTGACGAGATGGATGGGCCTAGTCTTGATCCACAGAACCGGCGGTTATACCAGCCCGGCGGTGGCAGCCAACAACAGCAGGATACTGGGAATGTGGGCTACGGCAAGCCGGGCGAGCCTGCGACGCCCAGAATGCTTCGCAGTGTCAGTGGCACTATGAGGGCTTCCCAGAGTGAGCTTTTGCTGGCCGCCAATTCTGATTATCAAGGTGGGCAGCAACAAACCCAACCTCAACAACTTCAACAGCAACAACAATATTCACAGTATTCACAGCAGCACCCACATCAACATCCACTGAATATGCCAAATATGCTGAATACGCAGCATTTGCAACAAACCCCTGGTGATTATCCACCACCAACGCGCACGCAAAGTTCACGTAGAACTACTAGCATCTCCAAACCATCCCCAAGAAAAGCAGAGTTGTTGCCACCAGCAGCGATTGCGTCGCCTCCACAGGCTCAATCTAATAGACAGACGTCCCCAACATTGAAAACCCCACCACTGCAAAAACAGAGATCCCACCACGGAAGCTCCCTGAGTAACACCCAGAGCTCAATGCATGCAAGCTCGCACAGCTCGCATAGCAGTTCGCATAACTCCCACGGGAATAGCCATTCTCATGCCCACTCCAATAGCCACTCCAATAGCCACTCCAATAGCCACTCCAATAGCCACTCGAACGGCAAAAATGGACAGGAGGAAGCGGCCCAGCAGTTCCACCGTAATTCTCTCGGTGATTGGTCGTTCATCAAGACAATCGGTGCTGGGTCCATGGGTAAGGTCAAGTTGGCAGAACACAACACTACAAAGGAACTCTGTGCTGTCAAAATCATCATTATGGCATCAAAGGTGTACCAGAGAAACCATGCAAATGATCCGCCCCCAACTTCGCGCGAAGAAGCGAAAACTAGAGAAGAGGAGTACTTGAAAGAGTTGGAAAGAGACAAACGTACCGTTCGTGAGGCCGCTTTGGGCCGCTTACTTTTCCACCCCTTTATCTGCCGTTTGTACGAAATGGTCCCAATGACAAGCCATTACTACATGTTGTTTGAACATGTCGAAGGTAGTCAGATGCTTGACTATATCGTCTCCCATGGGATGTTGAAGGAACGCGCAGCTAGAAAATTTGCCCGTGGAATCGCTTCCGCTCTAGAATACTGTCACAAGAATAACGTGGTCCACCGTGACTTGAAAATCGAAAACATCATGATCAACCAAAAGGGGGATGTCAAATTAATAGATTTTGGTTTATCAAACTTGTACTCCCCAAAGAAATTATTAGACACGTATTGTGGCTCCCTTTATTTCGCGGCCCCAGAATTATTGTGTGCAACTCCTTATGTCGGCCCAGAAGTGGACATTTGGTCCTTTGGTGTCGTCTTGTACGTCTTGGTTTGCGGTAAAGTGCCCTTTGATGATGCTCTGATCAAAAATTTGCATGAAAAGATTAAATTAGGTGCTGTCGAATACCCCCCCTTCTTGAGTAAAGAGTGCGTATCCTTACTCTCCAGAATGTTGGTTGTTAACCCAAACGACAGAGCTTCGTTGTATGAGGTTAACAATCATCCTTGGATGAATAAGGGCTACGATTACCGCGCTTCAAGCTATGTGCCGAAACGTATCCCCTTGTCGTTCCCTTTAAATCCTGATATCATCAAACTGATTTCATCCTTCGACTTTGGCTCGGTACAAGAAATTACAGAGCAATTGAATTCCATTTTATCCAGCAACGAATACCAACAAAGCGTTGACAATTGGTACAAGATTACAGAACAGGGCCGCGAGTATGCTTCGGACCCAAGTTCTAATCTCTGGCGCGACCCGACTGCTGGATTTCATCCTTTAATCTCCTTATACTACTTGGTCGATGAAATGAAAAAGAGGAAGAAGGCTAAGGCGGAGGCTATAAAGGCTATGAAACGCGTGGAAAGCGAGGGTGCTCAACAACAACAACAACAACAGCAGCAGCAGCAGCCTCTTAAAGTTGCCCAAACAGCACCACCTCAGCAACAACCACTTAATACGGTTCAACACAATGCTTTACCTATTCCACCTATACAAATACAGCCATTACAAGGACCGCCTGTGCATGCAATCCAACCAGTTCAACCATTCCAATCTCCAGTTCGTGTTCAAAGATCTCCAAGTACAAAGGAACCAACTCCAGCAGCCCCTCCAAGCTATGTCAAGGCAGATTCCGCCAGAGTTCAAGAGGAACAAGATTTGCCACTTTTGACAATTCCTCAACAAGCCCACACCTCACTGACACCAAAGCATTACAACGGTGCTGAGGTCACTGGTGCAACTGAAACTACAGCAATCCCAGAACAACAGCCAACAAGCCCAAGAGAATCGTCGCCCGCAACAGATTCTTTGGATCCTCATGTTGGCAGGTCCTCAGGTTTGAATTCTCTCTTCCGCCGTTTGTCGTCAAAGAAACCAAAGGATGCTTCTCCAATCCGTGTTACATCTCCCGAAATTCCAAAGGTTGTATTTTCTGCAGAGTCACCTACGAAGTCGCAGGGTCTGTTTGCCAAGGACCCAATGGTTCGTCGTGGTGTCAGTATGAAGATTACTGCCAGAGAGAAATCCTCTTCTCTGCGTGTTAACTTGAATACACCACCGGCGCAATCGAACTCGAAGACAAACGTGGCATCTGTAGAATCCAGTCAACCCAAGGAACAAAACAAGTTGTTTGTGGAGAAGCGTTCTCATCATAGATCGTCTTCTACTTCAGCAAGCAAAGTCCATGGTTTTATTCCGGTGGAATATCTTCCACCTTTACCAAGCTTGAATACTGACACAAACCAAATCACTCCAAGTAATAACTTGAAGGAGTCCAAGCTGCTGAACCGCAAAATGCACCCTACCGCCAGAGCCAAATCTGTGGGAGGGCATATCCGCAAGGATTCTTACAGCCGTCGTGCCTACTCAAATAACAATCTGGTGGGTACACCTCCTCTTCCAAACTCAATGAGAACTCAGAATAGCGATGAATTGATCAATGGATCGTACACTGATATGAACAATTCATCAATCATCAATATTCGCCACATTCCTCAACTTACAGAAGAAGAGATTATTGAACAATTCAAGAGGGCCAAGCCCAACAGTATGCCATCGATTGAGCATTGTAAAACTTGGTTCCTTAAGGGTTTCTTCAGTGTTCAGACCACCTCTACCAAGCCATTACCTGTTATTAGATACAACATAATTAGTGTATTGACCAAATTGGGAGTTCAATTCCAAGAAGTGAAAGGTGGGTTTGTGTGCTCACACATGCCATCATTGCAACTGGAGCTTCTGCAATTGACACTCAAGGTTGGAGAAGACGATGTCTTGAGTGAATACGCCAGTGGCAAAAACGATGATGAAACTCCAGAAGAAAGGAGATTGTATGGGGATGCTTTCAAGTCAACATCAGGATCGATTGACAATGAATTATTCGGAGCCCCAGTAAGAATTAAAACACCCGAGCCGGGATCTGTGGAGCTCAAGACTCCAATCAGACAACCATCGTTACAGGTGAATACTCAAGTTATGTCACCAACCCAGAGTAACACTTTGAAGACTCATCGTCTGTCGAATTCCATTGGACACAGACGTATGTTCTCTATGGGCACTGTTCGCCGGAAGAATGATTCGGGTGTGATGATGCCACCAAACACACCAGCAACCGCCAAGGCCGTGAAGCAATTGTATGACGATGAAGATGACGAAGATGAAGGAGAACACGAAGGAGACGTTTATGACTCCGTTGACTCGCTCAATGGTCTTGGAGTTGGTGGTGGTAGTGACATGTTGGTTTCTTACAAAATCAAACAGCGTGCTAAACACCAACACTCTGATTCTATGCTGGATGATTCAAAACTGATGCGTTCACCATTGAAATTTGAAATCTACATTGTTAAAGTTCCTTTTATTGGCTTGTATGGTGTTCAGTTTAAGAAGCTCTTGGGTAACACTTGGAATTATAAGACGTTGGCTGGCCAGATCTTGACGGAGATGAACTTGTGATTAGCTATTTTTATACATAACTATACGATCGAATCGATATTTGTAGCTTTTGATTGAATGCTTGAAGCAAGAATTATGTGATTGTAAACAGGCTGTAATCTTTCAGTGCTTATAGTCAGCATTTGCATTCTATCCGAAAGCCGTAGATTTCTTCATAACTTCGTAAATGTGCTATAGAGGAATGATAGTACTTCTGTTAAGTGCCATGGAGTACTTAAATAGATCGCAGAGATATGTTTTCTTTTTCAACAAGATAGTGTTGGGAGTGATACCTTAATCGAGATAATGCAGTTCTACTAAGTGAGAATTAGAATTCTATAGTTTCTTGCTTTTTAACTTGGGGATGGATTATTCAAATTTCTTGGAGTAGAGCAATGTAACACTCTCAACCTGATAGGGCATCGAAACTTTTCATGCTGTTTTCTTGCAACTTTTAAAACGACATCGCACAAAGAGTGTTCTATGATATCATCGCATTATAATTTATTATAGTTGGCCCGAAATTCACAAAATCAAAAGATCATTGGGTAAACACAAGTTAAATAGTCTTTCAATTGAAGACACTGATCGATATTAAAGCAGACTGCCCATTGAATAAGACTGCCCATTGAACACGACTACCACGTTAAGCACACCTCCATAAAGGCACTGTAATCCTAACCATTTAAACTCTTAAAAGAAAACCCTGAGGTTATATTATCCCAGCCATCTGGCACTTGGTGGGTTTATTAAAAAGGTCTTCTAAACCAGTTTCTTAGTGAGGGTCTCCAAATACACATGAGCGATCAAGACTTCAAAATCTTAAGGGTTCTCCCTTATGAACTTGTTACAACAATTTTCCAATTCATGACTCCAAGTGAAGTTCGCATGCTTCAACCCGAACCCTTTTTCCAAAAGCTAGTGACCGAGAAGCTCTTCGAGGTGATATGTTTAACAGTAAGTCTCCCTGGTAATGAATTCAAGTCACTTCAGAGCGATAATGGGTGCTTTTGGTTACACCGATTGAGTACTGCGTTTGTAATGAATGAAGGCAAAATATCCCCCAGAGTATTGAAGTATAGTTTTCCTGCGATACTTGAGCTGTGGGAAACGAATGTGGTTAATCGGTTTGAAAAGATAGAGAAAGGTTACCACAACATATGGGACGATGACTGGCCACGTAATAGCAATGCAGAGTATGCCCAATTCTGTACGAATCAAGTTGCCTCCAAATTCAGTAATCTTAAAAGTATATGGTTGAAGAATATTGATATGGACTCATTCACCTTCCCCGAGGCATTAGTTAAACTAGCTGTTGATTACCTGAATGGGTACATAAAGAATCTCAAGTCTTTCCCTCCTGGTTTACGCCATCTCTCCACTAGTATTCACAGATCAAAAGGATTGGCAATAGAAAATCTCCCTCTCTCATTAACAGGACTAACAATCTTCCTGTCAACAGGATATGAAAAGATTGACTTGGACCATTTATATAATCTCCGTGAACTTGATATCTGGAAACTGCATGACTATTTTGTGACTTTCCCGACTGAATTGAAGACATTGCTGTTTCTTATCTGCCATCTAACCCGCACATTGGCTTTCCCTCCAGCGTTGACAAGCTTGTCTATTGCACATTGCACTGTCACATTAGATGTTTTAGAGATCCCTTTCCCTGAAACCCTAAAGAAACTCAAACTAGAAAACCTTACAATTGCTGATTCAGATCAAGTGTACTTCTATGCAACTGAATTTGTTCCTGAATATCTTGTTCACATGGAGTTTCCTACTAGTCTTAAAGATTTGGAAATACAGGGTATAAAAAATTTAGCCATACAAAACATGATTCTCCCCTCAGGATTATCTAGTCTCAAGGCTAGAGACACTCATATCCTTTCATACGACCAAACTTCAAATACAGTGAGAAGTGGTATTTTGGTCACAAAACTACCAACGAGTTTGCAATCTTTATTCATAACTGATTATATGGAACCTCCAGTACAGATTACTCTGCTAAACAATCTCATAAACTTGAACATACAAACGAATCTGGTTATCACCGCGTTGACACTTCCTCTGTCTCTAAAACATTTACAGATCCTTAACTATGTGACTGGCGCACTCAACTATGAGGACTCTAATTTGGAGTCCCTTGATTTAACAAAGTATAATGCTGAACTGCTATCTTCAATTCAGGTTCCCCCATCACTAAGAAAACTAAAAATTACAACCCCCAATATCAAGGCCATTGATCTTAATTTCCGCAATATCATTGATGTTACTTTATATTCCGAGCGCGGCTCACCTCTGATCAATGATTTGGGCACCTTCCGTGATTCTTCTGTTGTGGCCTTCATGATGAATTGTTATCGAATTGAAAATCTTGATCTCAAATCAATACCATCCTCAACTCGTTTCTTTCATTGTGCTTCTATTGCTAAATTGATTGTAGGAAAAATTCCTGATACTTTATACGAAGGTAAGTTTCCTCCTGGTATCGATCCTCTGGTATACATCCCATTTTGGAATGAGATAGTGAAAGCTATTCCTGATATGAAGGATACTCTGCTTGATCGCTTAGCCAAAAATGAACCTCTCGGGTCATTTTACATTGTATCCAAACCCATCCATGATCCAGAACTTGGAGAGTATGAAAGTATTCTTCAAACTATAGATGCCTCGTTTATGCAACAGTGGAGTGTATTCATCGGAGAACGGGTGTTTGTTGAACATGAGGGTGTAGAGGTGGAAATAGAATTGCACAAATAGTGCTTTCAAGAATCTAGTTCTCAGGCATTTGCTACTCTATCTATTCTTACAATAAAATGGTAATCTCATCTATCACCTTATATTGACAGGAAATTAGTAATTAGAGAACATATTATATAGAATCAAGATACTTAGTCAAATAAAAAAAATACCATTCTTTTACCAGATCTCAATGAAATCTAGGGCGAAATAAACAAAAAAACTTCAATCTAAACCTAAATTGAACTGTGCTACGCTTAAAGTTCGTTATGTGAGTAATTTTGTAGTTGAATAGCCAGAGTTATATTGATTGCCAACTTTTTAATGCAAAAAGGGACGAAAATGATTAACTAAGCAGTGTAGGTTTAATTTGTATATAATAAACCTATCCATTTGGAAGTTCGATATATTGTGTAATACTTTGCATTGTTCTTTATTGACTATAAATCAATGGAGAATCCAAACCCTGGTAATACAAGCAATGTTGCAAAGCTCATATGAAATAATTGAAAACTACATAAAATCCTAAAACTATCAAAGAACTGTGTCATTGTGTACTGTGATTCAAGTCACAAACAGAGGTCCCTTGGCCCAGTTGGTTAAGGCGTGGTGCTAATAACGCCAAGATCAGCAGTTCGATCCTGCTAGGGACCATTCTTTTTTAGATGTTAAGTTCAGAGTGCTAGATTATTGTAATAATCTTTGATTTATTTGACATCTAGTATTTGGTATAAGGATAAGTTTATTGTTTCTTAAATATATCTGTTTGACTAGTCTATAGTGTGTTCATAAAATGTGGTATCTTTAGTGTTTTGATTATTAGACTGCCATTCACGAATACCGTAGTCCTGATGTCCAGATGAAGAACGAATATACTCAGCTCTGAAACCTATGTATTCACAAGATGTTATCTTCCAAGAATAGCCAATGATCTTTTCACCATTCAAAGGAACGGGTACACTATCAAACCACCTATGGTATCATATATAATAGCAAAAGAGTGCTTCTACTTGTATTTCACGAAATGATTCACAATATATAGGAGGTGCCAATCAGTAGTCTTTCAATAGAAACAGAACACAGACATCATGAACAGAAAGTTAGCACAGTATATTATTGACAACTCTGTAAAGCCCATTCATTCCTTTTTTAATTTTCAATATATTAAACGATCAATAGTGGGATTTTTACCCATTTCGTTATCAATTCTCGAAGATTAGGCTACTTTCTCAAGTCCTCTTGTTTTCTGGATATTTTGCGATGGCTGCAAATGGGCAATGGTTTTATGTCCCAATTTTTCTCTGGTGTGCAGTTTTCTTTGTTATCCAGTAGGAGCAATGCTGATTACATTATCCAATAGAACAGCATATAATCGTCAAGTTAATAGAATAAATGCTAGTTATGTCAATATGTCAATTGACCAGAACTTTCCACTTACCATAAGGTCACCTCCCTACAGCTGAATTGATTGCAGAATCAACCTCACATTTATTTATACATATTATACAAAGAATTCGCTATACGAGCTAAGGGTATTTTGAATACAGTTTTTGACTGTTGAAGTAATTTTGACTATTGAAGTAACCTAGAACGGATAGTCAGATTTGAAATAATATCTGACTGTTATTCGAAGACTGGTATACTATACTGAACAGTACGTTATTCAAAGACTGTCTAATATATTGACCAGTTTCCTTATTTGAATAGTGATTCAACGAACTTATTCGTCTACTGCTGATACGAAGACCTGTTGGATCCATTATTGACAGAGGGTGACGTAAATGTACCCAACGGTGGGTGTGATGGAGTGGTTGGAACTGTTGGCTCTTGTATCGGCATGATCTGTGGGGTACTGGCCTGGTAACCCCCATGAAATTGAGGCAAGCCCGGTAACTGTTGGCCTGGATGTGGAACTTGTTGTCCTGGAATGGCTTGCATTGGTGGCATATGTTGAATTGCCATCTGTTGTACTGAAATTTGTTGCATTGGAATTGGCTGTCCAGGAATTGGCTGTCCAGGAATTGGCTGTCTAGGAATTGGCTGCCCAGGAATTGGCTGTCCTGTAATGTGCTGGACCGGAAGATGCGAAGTCACTTGATGTGTTGAGTGTCCTTGTTGGGGATGTGGATGTCCAGATTGTGCCAAATGTGAGTGTCCTGGCAGCACTGGGTGTCCATGATTTCCAGGATGCCCATGATTAGGAAACCCATGGATCTGTCCATTCTGAACAGCCCTAAAACCAGGAGAATTTGGGTCTATTCCAGGCCCAACATTAGCTGTATACTCCAGAGGAGTGAATATAGAAGGACCAACGTTACCCACTGGTGTAGTGAATCCAGACACCTGAGGAGGGGAGAATCTCGCTCCGTTTGCGTATCCGGGCCCTTGGAAAGGGTAGGAAGCCTTGGCCGGAGTGGCCGTGCCCGCTGCCTGAGGGTAACCCGGAGCTCCGTTCCCAGTTCCATAGTCATTATAATGCTTGTAACCAGGAATAGAACCAATAGCTTGCGGAGCCTCTCTAGACTTCAGTTCGGTCTTTATCTTCTCTGTCTCCGTAGTAGCGATTTTATGGCTTTCAGCCTGAGCTTTAGATTCAGCCTTTGCTTCAGCCTCAGCCTTTGCATCAGCCTCAGCCTTTGCATCAGCCTCAGCCTTTGCATCAGCCTCGGCCTTTGCCTCTGCTTGAGCCTTTGCTTCCGCCTCTGCATTTGCTTCCGCCGCTATCTTACGCTGTTTCAATCGCTCTTCTCTGGATAAACCTGTAGCTGCTGGTTCCACTACTCGTTCACGCAAGTTACGACGTCTTTCCAAACGTTGCTCTGCGGCGATACGCAATTCGCGTTCCTCTTCCTCTCTCAATCTGGCCTCTTCTTCCTGCCTCTTTTGAACCTTTGCTTCCAATCTCGAGGACCGTTTTCTGGTAGCAAGCAAGCTTTCCAATTGGATTTCCTTTTTCTTGTTTGTGATGAACTTTCTTCTTTTGATTTCCACAGCAAAGAGGTTTTCCAAAAACGGTTTCCTGGTCAAGGCACTTACAAATGCCTTTGCTCTCGCAGACTTTTTTCCTTGGAAGGACTCTACAAACTCGCTGATTTCGAACACGTTTTTAGCGATGACCTCGTAAACGACTGTTGGTTTGATATCAAACGGTTCGGGGCCCCAGTGTTCATTAGGGTCCTCCGGAGAGAGTCTCCTCTTTTTCGGCACTACCAATGGGTTGAACTCCACAGTCCTCTTGTAGATTCGACTATCTTCATATAAAAGAATGTAGTCGTCACGTACCATGGCATCTGCGGTGGTGGAAGGCTCCGAGAACAAGGGAGTGGTGCGAAGCTTGCCAAGCTCAAGCGTACTCTTATCCAACCAGTCACGGAACTTGTTAGTATTGGAGATGTACGAGATGAGAATCAGCAAGATTTCAAACTTGCCTGTAAGGTCAAGTTGGTCAAACCGTGGATACTCTTGTTCGCTCTCTTTGTCGTCCTCTGTGGTCTCCTGCGCGTTCTCCCCGGAATTCTCTTCTTCAACAGGGCCACCCAAAACAGTATCCGATCCAAACCACAAGCGGAAGATCTTTTCAAAGTTGTTGAGGCTGGAAATCTTTGATTGTTGGACAGAACTTATCAACGCCAAACGAAGCTTAGTGAGGAACGAGTCGTTCCCTGGCACGCTTGACTCGTCGTAGTTCAACATGTGGCTGCCCACACTTGGGAAGTAGTCGAGGAGCTCCAATTCAAAGATATCCACGTCAAAATACTCCGATTGGAGCTTGATGAACCCTCGGTAGTGGTATATCCAGTTGATCACATACACGTAATTCTCTTCCGTCCGCACAGCTTCTAATGACAGTGTTTGCCTGGGGAGTTGATGGTTGGGGAGTAATGCAGGTTGCACTTTACGGAGCGCTTCTAGCTGCTCGGTAGAACCAACGGCGAGGGTGTCGATTGGGTTGGTTTCTTTAGCCATGGTTTGTTTTTGTTTGTTCGCGTTCAATTTGATGGTGTGATAACCCGAGCGTAGCGAGAGTTTCTAAACACTAGCAATCGAGCGTACCTAGAAATTGGGAACGCTAGCGACAAACCACAGAAATTGGGAACGAGACAAAACAGTAATTGTGGTCGCTAGCGACGCCGGAATTATTACCTAGCGACCCATGGAAATTGGGAACACTACAGACCTCAGAAATTGGGAGCGCTAGCGACCAAGCTTGTTGACAATAGATATTCTAATTGACCAAACGCAGCGTGAAATCTCGATAAGCTCTTGTGGGCCTTCACAGCAAACAATACCCAAGGTCAGCAGTAACCAATGCTCCAAGTTCAATACCGCTAATGCTCCAAAGCCTTATGATATTCAATACCTTCCCAGTATTTACCTCTCGAGAATACTAGACTTCATCTCCTTCTGTTATTTAACTCCACTATATCCACTGATACTATTTCTATATCCACTGACACTATCTCTATATCCGCTGATACTATTTCTATATCTACTGATGTTTCATTTTCACTATTTCTCGCTAATTCCTGAATCCGCTTCTTTATTATTGGTTCAGGTCTTTTCTTATCCCGTGTTTCTGATCTTCTAATTTTTGTTCTTTCCCTCTATTGTATATCCAGTGATTTCCTGATCTTCTATTTCCTAGCTTTCACTATTTCTGTCGTCTGGCACTTGGTTCTGTTTTTTTTTTTTGCAGTTCCAACGTCCGTATTTCTTCTTTATCTATTTACTATTCATATCACCTCAGTATTTCTTCTTGTATTAACTATTCACATCACCCTGTATTTCTATTGTATTCACTACTCACATTACCCTGTATTTCTTCTTGTATTCACTCTTCTCATTACCCTGTTATTGTACTCTTATTTCTTGTTTCATTTCTGTTTGCTTAAAGTTTTATTCTTCTAGTGTTCTCTTCACAATACTCAACTCTGATTTCCATTATATAATCTTTTCGTCACCATATCCCTCAACGCTCTAACTTCCAGCTACCAACTTTCAATACGACTGTTTATCTATGAAGCTGTTAAAAAGCTCGAAATGGCGATTCTGTGATTTTCATTTTTATTACGTATATACATTCATCTAATCAAAAGACAATAAATAACTACAACTTTTCAGCAGTTTGAGCTCTTCCAATGGTGGTGACATCATCGTAAATCAAAGTAGAAACCAATTCTAAGCTACACGTACGATACCAGAAATTGATTTTTTATCTACAGGCTAATACTTGTAAAACACGCCACCTACCTATACAGCAGTAACTGCTTACACAGATCAGTAAAGATATTAATCTCTACGTTGATTCTCAAGTTACTCAAGACTCGAGTTTTATTCTCAAGGCTCATATGTTGACCTTATTCTTCTTAACTTGGCTACCTATCTGCGATACACATAAAAGTATCAATACCATAGCCGTTTCTAGTCTCTACAAATGACCATAAAACTACCAACTCTTACCCCAAACTTATTCTATCATGGTTCTTCAATAGTTCTTTTCTTCTATACTTCTTTTCTTCAATACTTGTTCTCTTAAATAATTCTCTTCTTCGATACTTCTGTTCTTCGATAATTCTCTTCAATAATGCTTTATACTTCTTCAAAGATGGTACATAATTCTTTCCGTGGTAAATTCACTACCGAGACATTCTGGCAATGTCAAAATTAATCAAACCATCTCCACAGTTGAATCTTCTACGGTCGTTACCACCCATATGAAAGCCTATCTAATATCAGAAACTCTTTGATAAGAACACGCATAACCTATATCCTAATCCATTTTACACAATCAACAATTAGTAATCGATTACAGTTCTCAACTGAAACGTTTTCATAACCACTACCCCTATAACTCTTAGAGCAACCCACCAAGACCATCTCCAAACCCATGACGTAACTACGTTGGCTAATGTACACCCACCGTCCCTTCTAAATCGGAAAAGTGATTTAGAAAATAGCAATATCACCCCTTCTGATCCGCTCAGGTTATCTGCTCAATGGTCAGTCTTGAGTTTTGAGTGCCACAGTATTAGATTTGAAACATCAGTAAACTCAACCGCAAATTGCAGAACTGTCTTAAGGTGGAAAATTGCAAAATTGTAAGTACGAAAGGTGGAAAATTGCCAATGACCCGATGACAGCTCGGAGTCTTTGTTCGGGGTTCGGACATGAAAGGGGATCGAAACCGAATGAAGATTCTGCGGATCAAAACCACTCGGGTGTATGGATGCTGCAACTTGGATACTTCAAAACCTTAATCTTAATTTACTTATCATGCACAATCTTCACGGAGCCTAGAACCCTTCAATAGTTTAGTTTATACACAAATTGATAACCCCCATGGGGTATCCTTCGATGTTTGTCTCTTTAGATACGGCAACCCAACCTGCCAACCCATCCTACCAGCCTAACATGCAGCCTAATCTGCCAAGGGTTCTACTGTTGAGATATGAAATGAGGTGGTAAGGGATGTTGGTGGCCAGGCTTGACTATTGCATGATCATGCGGTTATAGTTCCCTATGGCGCTGGGTTGCATGCTATTTACAGTGTACGAGTAAACAATATTGATTGCATTATTGCTAGACGATGCTGAGAGACTAAACTTCTCTGGGAGAAACTCATAACTTTCAAGTTGTGAACACTTCAATGGATTCGTATCACCAATGCTCCCAACGATTTACTGATTTAGATTTTCACTATCACAAAGAACTCCGTCAAAGTACCGCCAAAAATAACCATTATTGTCTCACCGCAACAATCCGTAATACCACTAAGGTTTGGTCCAGCTGCAATCATTTTACCATAACAAATATCGCCCTCAGTACAGTCTAAAATGAATGGGTGTTCACTTCAATTGAGCAGTCGTCCATCCTCTAAGGAATTCATATCGATCTACTCATCTGATCTTGTTGTATTTCTTTTTAATTCTATACTCTGTTCAAAGACAATTTACTTGGCTTGATAAGTTCTGTACCTTGTTCTGTCCAACTCCAGTATACTTTGCTCTGTTGGACTCTCTTCTTTGTTATGTACACCGCTTAGCGTCTCTAACCACGAAAAACACAATCCATTGCAAAACATTCAACTTGGCACTCTGCTACAATATCTAATTCCAAAACCTGAGCATGGCTTGCACACCATTCCAAAGGTTGCTGAAACTACAGTTATCATTCCCAACACCGCCCTCTAATTATCCTCATTTGGACTCCGATCTATTGTTTACATTTGTGTTGTTTGTACAATATGCGTGTTTTCATTCCGCCGTATTGTTCCAATTGTTGCTGAAGATGAATTATTCTTTGTTGAGCATCGGGAATTTTGTTTAGGAAGGTCCGAAGTGCTTTTTGCCCAATGCACCGTGGTATTTGAGATATTATAAGACCTGATACTTGTTGAAGCGAACCCAGCAAGCTTTACTAACCATTCCAAACTACGAGTACACAAACACACTATCCAGAAAGTTCAATTCTGTGTTATTCTACAAAAGTTCAATTCTGTGGTATTCTACAAAAGTTCAATTCTGTGGTATTCTACAAAAGTTCAATTCTGTGGTATTCTACAAAAGTTCAATTCTGTGCTATTCTACAAGAGTTAACTTGCTGTGCTATTCTACAAGAGTTAATTTGCTGTGCTATTCATATACAAGCTATAATTTCTGAGTTATAAATACAAAAGTTACACTGCTCATTTATATAATAGTTACACTTTTTAGACACGAAGTCTGGGGTAACCAGCTTGGAACATCAATAGATGGGTTATTAACTTTTGACACTTGATCTAATCGTACACTTGAATATTTAGCCGGGTTTCTATGTTCATGTACAGCTCCAACACTCATGACTGTGTTGGGAATTTGATGACACTTGAGATTCAATGTCAGAGGACTTGTACTGCTAATGGTGGAAGTCACCTGCGGGCCCCATACTCTAAATCAAACTTCAAGACATTAACGAATATCATTCAAGACTAAGATGGTTGACTTACTCTTTTAAAGATATCTAGTGTTTTTGAGACAATGCCTTCAAGTATTACACTACTTATAAGTCTATTCAAAATGGCCAAATCCCTAAGTAAAACATTAATTAAAGCAATATTTTTCTTGGTCCTTGTTGTGTTGTTGTAGCTGGTGATCCTATCATAAAATACCAGTCCATCTAGATAACCCAAACCTCTAGCCATGAAATAAAACTGAATTGGCTATGAATTCAAATAATCGAACCCCATCACTACATAATATTAATCAAATGCACTACTCATAAACAAACTGTAATGTACTAAGCATAGAGTGTGCTAGTCAGCTACCAACTACATTGGTCAACAATACCATCTATAGTCAGCTGCAAATAGCATTAGTTGGACAAATTATATATGGAATCAATGAATCTGTAGACTTCTTAAAAATCAAGCCCATTATGGTTTCTTACACTGGATCGTTCTATATTATAACCAGATATGACGATGGATTTATGATAACACGGGTGGAAATCAACAGTTCAAAATGACTCCAGAATACTTTCAAATGGTACAATAGTTGGTAAACCCTTGTATATTAGTTGCAAAATCTTTCCAAGTGGTAAAGAAATCTTCCAGTACATGAAAATTCTGGTTTATTACTATTCATACTGTCGAGTTTGTCTGTTCATCATTTAGGGAAATCAGAATCCTCTCCAAGTGATCCATTGATCCATGCGGGGGAAGCATGTGATAATTACCGGCTGCAAATTTATGTACATCGCTTAAAAAAGAAGCACTTGTTGGGCATCTAAGATGAGATTACTGGCCACTTCCTGACACATCCCTCAAAGGGCATGCTTGAAACTCGCATGCCATGGTCATTCATTAAGCTCTGTGTCAAATCGGTCCGTTGAGGCTTGTTTCGGCAGTACCCTTTTCTGGGGATCAAGGGTCAGAATCATGTTATGAACTTGATGCTACCGTTGGATTATGAGACGTTAAGATGAATTTGATATGTTATTTTCTCTTATAAGCATTGATTGTTCTTTAATGTTCCACTACACAATCAGCTCGACAGAAATATTGCTGCATGAACCCGCAAGTAGTGGCACAAGGGATATTCTCCACAACGCAGGAACTAAACGAGCAACATACGAGATGATCAACTTTTTGTCGTGTTCCATGTACTCCCTTGCGTTTGTTTGACATTTCTTGTCTGCATCGTAGTTCACACGAGTGTTGCACAATACAGGAAGTTTGTTTTGCAAGTTTCTTAGCTTCGTTAATGGGTATTTAGTGATTTTCCTATTCTTACTCGAAAGCATACTCTTATTGTATTTTCACAACCTATCGTTCTTGCACACTTGGACTCAGAATGTGCTACTTATCCTTGTATTCATCCTTTTAATATCGCTACACTTCTTTGTACAGACCGTATATAGTACTGTACCTACACTTTTCCATGTACCATTCATGGTATTGTTACTACAGTTTTGTATGGTACTCTTATTGTATTATATCTTCTACAACTCGCTCATTCGCGAGATGTAGCGTATGGCCAAGTCTATCATCAATCGTCACTCGTAAGTGTATAAATATCATATCAATCATCAATCTTAAGTTTTTCAAACCGAAGGTGGTCTGTAACTCCTGCATTTTCCAACATTTTTTTCAAAACCTCGTTACTGTCTTTAATCAAGCAAATTTCGTTGCTAATACGAATCAAAGCACTGTGCTTGGACAAGTTAGGTAAGCCCTCCTTGTTGACTCTAGCACGCTTTGTTTTCTTTTGAGTTTCTTGTGACTCTGGCGGTAATCTGTTGAATGCATCAATGTCGATAATCAACCGGAGGCATCTCTCGTAGGCCGACTTGCACATTTGTCTTCTTCTTTGTTCCGAGTGCGAGTGGTTTAGTCTCTTCTGCTCCAACAGCAAAAGTGGTTTGGTGCTCAGTCTCCGGCGTTTTTTTGGTTGATCGTCACTATCGCTGCTGCTTCTCTTGGGTGTATCCATAAACAGCAACGACTCCCGCGACTCCAGCGGCGTGGGCAACTGTTGCTGTTGTTCGTTCGAGGGAGGTGTTGTCTCGCCACTCAAAAATGGCTTAATGTGTGGATAGCTAAATGCCTCAGTCAACTCCTTCTTCAACGTCTCGTGTTCGTGCGAACGTGCGCTCGCATTTGTCGCATTGTGTGTCACCTGCTGCTTAGGAAACGTCTTCATCGTATACAAGTCAAAAAGATCATTGAACTCAGCACCAGGCGATGAATGTATATTACGACCAGCAACATTATAAAACTGAAGCGGATTGCTATTGGTATTTGATGTGAGATTATCGAGAAACTCCTCAAGCTGGTTAGACTCAGTGTGCGAGAAAAACTTGTCGAGATCATCCTCCTCATTCTGCAGCAGCGCAACAGGTGCACTCACACCTTGTGTTAATGTCGCCACTGGAGCGGCCTGCGCTCTGACATCCTCTTGCAGATTGTTACGCTGCTTCTCCTTAAACGAGTAATTCTGGTTCTCGAAAATTTGTGCTCTATCATATGCGTATTCGTGGCGCACATTGAACGTCGCACTCGTGGGGAACTCCTGGTTCTCCAAAAGCTTCTGGTTCTGTTGCAAGTTCGTCATATATTGTTGGTTCAATTGCTGAACCTTCTCCAACTGCGCAACTGACGACATTGCTTGTTCCGGTTGGAGAGTCGTATACATGGCATATGCTTGTTCAAAGTCCATGTCTGCTGAGAGCATATCAAGAAATTGCGATGTTTCGAGGATTTCCTGTTTGGCTTGATCGTCGTTCGGATAATGTGTTATCTGAAACTGGGGGATCTCTTGTGTCACCTGCGGTTGCTGATACAGGGGTCTCTCTGATCCTTGTAGTTGATACTGAGGTTCTTGTGGTTGATACTGCGGAACCTGTGTTTGGTGATGCTGTTTCTGATAATGGTCTATCAGATGATTTTCTGTTTCCTGTTGTGCCTTTCCTTGTTTGTGTGACCTCAATAGTCCGGTTCCTTCTGGATTGTCGATAACGTTTGACATCTTCAACACTCGGGGGGATTTCCTAGCCTTAATATACAGCGTACCCCAGAATTTTTTTTTTTTTTTATGGTTTGCTCTTTTTAGAGGAGCTTTTGATGTTAAGGTTTTAATTTTTATCCAATTATTTTCTGCCCTTCTAGGAATTTCCATTTTGGGTAACACAATACATGCGGTCGGAGGATTTAAGCGAAATACCCGCTCCAAAATCTTTTTTTTTTCAGCATTGTCATTTTTTAAAAGGGTTACGCAGTGAAATTGGTTATGACGTGGGTATTGAAGGAGGGAGCAGGGAGGGGGTTCACCACCGTAAAAGAGTCTTTTTTTTTGTTCTCTTACAATGTTGGTAGGCTGCTACGGGTTGTGTAGTGGTTTTTCTGGATATTCTTGAGACATGAAGTGTCCACTGCCCATGTGCGCTCATGGGGTGAAAATCCGGATTGTGCATACGCCTATGACCGCAGGTGCTTTTTAGTCACCACGCCGCTTGATTCTTTGTTTTGAAGCATCATTTTCTACGCTTACAAAAAAAAAAAAAAAAAATAACAAAAGAAAATATTTTTACCCCTCAAGCCCCCCAATCAGGAAGGTTTTAGAGTGGATAGTGGGAGGGAGGCCTCATTGGATGGGCCAAGCGCTCCTGCTGCCCCTCCCCCGTCGCCATCTCCGGACACAGAAGACCCTGCTAAAAAATGTAAGTTCGCCTCGTCAGACGTCATCCCAAGCTGGATTCGAACTTTACTCTGGACCACCGGAAATTACCCCAAACTTCCTCGGCTCTGGTCTGGACACTCCGCTATACTTTAGAACTCCGAACTCCATACCCCACAGCCCTTCTCTAGCCTTCAACGGTTTGGTTCCTCGTGTTGATCATTTTTCTGTTGGGCTAATCCCTGTAGCCCAATTGTTCGCCTCCGAGAGTTGCATAGGATGGGCCATCATCGTCTTGATACACAAACACCATCCGGCGTAGACGGAGACGCCCGTGGTTTTGTACACCAAGCACAGTGTCTAACTGAATCTTCTCTATTTGATTACAAAGAATGACTCCGATCACTTCTCACCAGACCTTACATGAATACGACTACCAAATTACTGATAGACGATTACAGAAAAACAAAACCATTAACATTACAAACATAAACAACCTTTGTCGCTCTTAAACAGTTGGCATTCACCAACATAAACCACCTCTGACTCCATTCCATTTTTCTTAACCATTTTACATTTGTCTTTAACATTTGTCTTTAACATTTATCTTTAACATTTATAAACATTTGTCTTTAACATTTATAAACATTTGTAACATCTGTAACCTTTGGCTTCCATACTACGTCATTTCTACTTATCAGCCAAGTCCGATCCGCTTCCATTTTTTGTTCTTATCTTTAGGCTTGGCTCCCATGCTTACTTCCCTAGCATTCTCTTGGTCCACTGGTATCTATTGTTGGGCCATGTAGCTCCTCTAACCTCTCTATTAACAACTTCACCCACATTGGCTACCTATTCGGGGCATCTTTACCTATTTGGTAGATTGTCGCCCCTGCAAGCAAGTGCCACACAATAATTGGAAAACTTCTTTGCCTAAGGCTGTGCATTATCGTGTTATCGCTGGCTTTGTGATTTTTGCGAGGTCTTGGCTGTTGGGTATATTTTACCGGTATGTTTATTGTTAAATAGTCCCTGTATACTCTGTTGTTGATGGAAATCCCAGCAATCATCGCTGGGGATCCATTGCTATAGCTGAAATGTTCATGGTACAAAGCTGAGTGACTACATCTCTTCTATTGCGCTTTTGTTAGTTTCTCTCTTCTGTGTCATTTTCTATTTTGTATGCAGTGACCAAATTACATGTAGTCAGTCTTAACTAAACACGCCTTGCTGCTATACACCTCGCTGCTATACACATCGCTGTAAACACATCTCTGTTCAACACCTAATTTTTATATCTCCTGTATTCCCCTGTAACTCTTCCATCGATCAATCGGATATCCAATAGCGCTCACCGGTCCGTTTTCAAGCTTCAGCCACCCCGGTGATACTATTGGGGTGTTGGGTTTTTGATTGATCCGACCCGCTCCATCGCATATCAACATTATGGGGATTGACGTGACCTTCCGTCCCTTCCCTTCGTCAATAGACCGCTCTGGCTTGTCAAATTTCATCGCCTGTTCATAACCATCAAATCATGATTCCTGTTTCAGGATAAATAGAGAAGTCCAACTAATCTGAAACCAATTTGACTCTGTGCCAACTGAAAATTCCTAAAACAAGAAATAGACTTGATAAACAAACTGCTTAAGGATTATTCGAAGATCTTGGTCTGTCTATATGTTGGAATCTCCTTTCCTTGTATTGCCAAAGATTTCAAAAACTTCTTATTTGTATTGCACCGTAATCCCTCTCTTTTAGCTAGCTGTTTCATCCAGCATTTGGGTGTAAATTAACAACGCTTGTCCAAGGAAACCAGTTTAATTCATTTCAATACCTTTAAAAACACACAAAGCAGTTCAAAGCAGTTCATACAAGTTCAAATCTATTGCAATTAATAGCCTCAGACAGAAAATCACTTTGGGGATGTTTGCCTCAGTATCAACAATCTGAAACATGGGTTTTAGCTTTTTACTCAAGTGTACACAGATTAAATGTCGAGTTAGTTGAAAATACGAACACGTTCACTCGGACATTAGTAAGTGGTTGCAATCGTAAATGTACTATTAAAATATATATCTTAAAAATATCTCTTCAATGCATTCATCACTATAGGTGCTCAATAAGTTGGAGTTACCCAACAGATTGCTTGATCTTGGGTTAAAGGAACAAATCTTGCGGGGAAAATTACCTTTCATGGATATCCTTCACGCCTACTTTTGTAGGTTTCGTGTCCATTTCAAGACCTTAGCATTCTAGGCACTAGGAATGTGGAACGACGGAAGTGCTTATCTGTAATTGTTCCATCAAACACATGCAAGTTTTCAATAACAAGGTTTAGGTTTAGGTGCGTCCGGTGAATAATAATCCCATAATCTCTAAACCATAGCGACTAATTAACGACAACCTTGGGCACTACATATGGGGAGAAGAAACACCATGTCTAAGCGCTAATCTGCAGTCCTAGTTGGTTAAGTATCAAACTTACAGTCTATCTAACTTTTTTAGCTTTGATACTTCCTCAATTCCAAAAAAGGATTCAGTATTGCAGAAAATCTAACCAAAGTTGAAACCCATCAAAGACATAAATTTTCAACTAAAAGGACAAATTTCGTATAACCATTGGAAATATTACCCTAGTCTTTCATTTGTTACCCCAGAATTACATTCCAACGGCAGGACTTATCGGAAACAGGTTGTGTCCACAACATTTTCCCCAGAAAATGCAAGATCCAAACCAGATATTTTGCACAGATTTCAGATAGAACTACCGAAATTCTAGAAAAAATCTACAGATAGCATCTGATTTTGTTTCCGGAATTGTACTTTTATAATCACGTTCATATTTTTGTTTGGGGCGATTATTACCACCTGTTTACACACTAGCAATCAAACTGCAACTATATCAAATTTTACTCTCAAACAACAGAAACTAGTCTTAGCAAGTTGTGCAGTTAGGTAGTTAGGTAACTGGATGCCTTATTGATTGTATGGGTTAGAGAATTGCTATTGAGTATTTCTCTTTCTTTTCAATTGCCTCAATTATTCTATCAAATTCGTACCTAATTTAAAGTTGCATATTAGATGCGATATTTATTAATAGAGCCGTATCGATACTGTTTAGAATATATCAACTTTTAGCCTAATTAGCTTGCAAAAACTTAATTCTAATCTTAAACGAGCGTTTACTCAGTTGGACACAACGGTAATGAAGTCAAACTTAATGCAACTTCTGACATACTAGAATTATTACTAAGAGCAATTCAGTTATGAGTTGCCACTGTAAAAAATAGATATTACGGACATTTAGCACAAAGTCATTAGCGTATATTCAAATCTTCAATTAGAATTAACTAGGGAGAGGTTCTAGTAACCTTAAGAAAAAAGGATGAATGACTCATACTGTAAACACTTGGGCAATGGTATCGCAAGCGATTGTTCTAACTACTTTGGTTTAGTTAAGTAAAGTTCCTAGGAATGTATCTGGACTATAGTTTGTTTGATTTCTCTATGATTTTAAATAAATTCTACAAAAATTAAAGAGGGTTCTAAATTAACATACATAACGCAAAAGTACCATCAGTTCTTTACAAAGTCCAATAGATTTGTTTGTTCAAGTAATGCAAAAGATAACACACCACTCAAACCAAGAATTTTAATCGAAGAATTATCTAAATGCTTAATAGAGGTTACGACGGAATAGAGGTTCATATACTGGCCTATAATTGCATAATAAGAACAGAAGCTTCAAGTAACTTTAAAAATGATAACCTACCACAGTTACGCAGCTATTTCCAGTCAATTCTCACAAATGCCTTTGTATTGTAGTTTACAAAGCATTGCTAAATAGAACTGGTTCATCCTTCCCTTAATTATGAAAGGACCTTTGATGTTAGTACTGAACACTCTTAGAAGTGCTTAGCTATTACTGTTTCAGGATTAATTTGAAGTATTCGTTTATGTTGATTGTTTCTAGATACAATAAAAGTTGTAACCTTCACTTCATTTCAGGCTATTATTATAGTACTATGTAGTTACTTTTTGCTGCAGGCGGTTGCCATATTTCATTGAATTTTTATCGCTATTCTGTCGCTACTTTTTCATTGAGATTCCAAATTTGTGAGTCTTGTCGCTATTATTTATTGAAATTTCCAACTTGTCGTTATTTCGTCGCAAAAATTTTCAATGCAAGTTCTAAATGTAGCGGTATTTTGTCGAAAGCGCTTCCCCGGGTTTTGTGCACAATGTCGCTATTTTTCAAGTTTTTTTCGTGTTTGTCACCAATCATCATAAATAAACATGAAGGAACTAACTAAGGCTATTGAAAAGTGTCTTCCTAAAAACCACCCATACAAAATACTCTATGTTCAAAGCACGCCCATCTACGTCAAACCACTTATTAATCATCCTAGAAGCAAACAGCTGGAAACCATCAAAATAAGACACTTTTTCAGCTTGATCGACACGAAAACTACAACCATCACACTTGGCATTGAAGTGCTTTTATACCTTGTAGTAACTAAGGACGTGTTGGACCAGTATATATTCGTATCCAAATGCGATACTGTTGGGCTCCATAAAGTCAATTTCAGGGTTGGAGAAGTAATTGGCGAATTACTCAAGTGGCTTATCAATTATGATTTATACCGTTACAATTTGAAGCCTAGGAAGGTGAGGGAAGTCAAACTGGAGACTGTGAGGGTAACAAAGACATATGACATTCGAAAAAAGGGTAATACTATATCCTTGGAGAAACTTAAAGAGAAGCTCGAAAATAATGGGTACAAGGACCTCCCATACTACAACGAGGTGGAAAGAAGTAGACTTATGAATCAACAATTAGAGCTTCCCCAGAAACAAAACATCAAGGTTTGTCTCTTTGCCAAGGCAGCACAACAATACTTGTTTCCCAAATCGTTTAAGAATGCCAATAAGCATGTTGTGAATGGCAGTGTTCTTCTCAAATGGTGGTTGAAGACTTTGGACCAAACGTTGGACGAGAGTTGGAATGGCAAGTTGATAATTCCAGGGTCTGAAAAACACCAAATGCAAGCATTTTTAGCACCATTGCGCCAGAAATGGAGTGTTGGGCATATATTTGAAGGTCTGGAGTCGACATCTATATTCTCAATTCCATTGTTCCCGGACGACCCTAAGGGCCGGTTCTTGGAACATTTGGTTGTGGAGGACCGTCACCAAAAAGTGAAAAATGGACAGTTTTTTATAGAGCTTGGGATCAGACAGGAATTTCGGTTGGGAGACGTTGTTGGTCTTATTGGATGTGAGAAGAAAAACGTGAATCTAAGTGCTAAACCAAACGATGGCTACGAATTTAATGTTCTTACAGTAACAGAGTACAAGCAATTAATGAGTATCATCAAAAATGAAAACTTTTCAATCGAGACCGATATCGCCCTGTTGGTAGACACAAAGATACCAGCATTCTTCCAAAAGTATAGTCTAGACAATGAATATGTGGATATTATGGGTACTAATGACAACTCGACTAAACTGTCAAGCAGACCAACAATCCAAACAGTGAACATGCTTAGTGTTCGAAGAAAAGCAACTTCCTAATGCAGTGAAATCGGACAATAGAATCAGATGTTTCTGGTTGTATGAAGGATAGATAGCTGTGTATAGAGGAGAAGGTTATTATATAAAGGATCATGTGATTATATGAAGGATGTGTTATGAGAAGTTCTTGGTTTGTTTGCTTCGAGTTTGATAAGGATTTAGTTCTATGGATTTGGTTGGAGGACAAGGTTTTGAGGGTTTCTTTGCTTGGTTCCAGTTGGTGTTTTCGTTTTCGATATCTCGTCTTATAGTTAATGGGCTTACGGGCTTTAGGCTTTTGAAGTTTTTGAGGTTTCTAGCATCTTCTGATCTTTTAATAAAACAGCAACAGCTCTTTGTGTCCCCATCCCTGACATAAGCACCAAACTACGGAAACCTGTTAATAAAGATCTCCTCTTCTGTATTCATCATAATGTCCCCACACAAACAACCTCCAAACACCCCGTAGTTCTAACACATCCCCTCCCGTTTCCTTCCGCTGGCCCCTTTGTTCAAGATTCAACAAGCTCTCTTCTTCTTTCCCTGCTTTTTGGGGACATATCGGCAACAGTATTGTGTTCTTTCGTTTAACATTCTTACTGGATACATGTGTAAAAAAGAAAGGAGAAGAAGGGGTGATACACGAATTTGCTCAAATCATATTTCGCTAGGGTACCCGCTCATTTAAATGGGTGAGCACAGTAGAAAACACCCACTTTCGGTATTCCCGTCACTAATTCGGATGCTAAAGTTTATCTGAGTTGGTGTGTGTGTATTCAAAAGCTTAAATTGTTGATGTGTGGGTCTTGTTTTTGTTTGTTTGGGGTATTTTTGAAAAATAAAAATACACACAGAGAGATCGTGCTTATATAAGCACACACAGATCCGATCCACTTACATAATCGGACTTGTCAGATTTCGTTTGTGGATTATAAATACTGAGCATTGCCCACGAAAAGTGCTAGACAAAGTATTTAATGGATGTCTGTTGGAAGAACCCATTCTTTTAAGAGCACCATGGATAAGAGAAAGTCATTAAGTACGGTACTGAGCTCATCGGTACTCAGATCACCAAGTATTGGACCGATGACCCCAAACCCTAATAGGTTTTCGTTTGGAGAGTACCATTTCCCATTGACGCTGGCGCCCCAGGCTATGCTGAATCTGAATCTGAATCATCACAACTTACTGAGCCACTTGCAGGGAAATTTGCACAATATGCATTCTCAGAGTATGCAGCAAAATAACCCGGGAAATCAAGGAAACCACAGCAACCAAGTTAATACAGCTCAACAAATGGAAAATCACCAAAATCAAAATCTGCATTATGATCAATACGAGCCAGGATATCAACCACCACTGCCCGATCATATTATCGATTTGATGGAGAGAGAACAGGACGCGATAGTACTCAAACTTATGAAAGAAATTGAGTATTTGAAGAGTGAAAATAAAACTCTTCGTCAAATGCAACACGCTGGATCACTGGTGGGTTCGGTAAGTTCTGGTTCCTCTATTAGGAGGTCAAGTTCCATGAATTCACATCATAGAGGATCAAACTCCATATCGTCTATTCTGTCTGTTTCTTCAACAAATACATCTGCTAGCATTTCTAACCCTACAAACACAAACAAACGCAATAGTTCCCTTTTCCACAATTATTCGCTAAATGCGCACACGGAAGAACTTTCGCTGAAATTGCAAAAGCCATCCACTCCAACAGAGATAAAGGAAACAAGTCCCACATCAAGGCTCGGCTCAATTTCTCAAAGTCGCAGCAGAAAGGGCTCGCTTAGCAACTATGAGTTAGTATTTGAAGAAAATAAGTTTTTAAAGTTGGAAGTGAAAAGGTTAAGACAGGAGCTTGACTTGAAAAGATGATATGTAATGGGTAACTGGATGGGTTAATTTGGGGTGGTTTTGAAGGTGATGATTGTTTTGCATGTAAAATGGCCATTGTTATTGGCCTTGGTTGGAAGGTTGTTTTTGTTTAAGCTGAGCAGCCAAATTGGCCGATCGGTTGGGGTGGGACAGTCGTGCTACAACACTCGTTAAATGCTTCATGAAGTGATATGATTCACACAATCAACATGTACAATAAGTCAACTTGTGTTCAAATAGCAAATATAATAGGAAACCAGTTGAATGGTCCTGTGTTTCATGTCTTTAAAGCAAACACCACTGGAAAGTGAAAATTACAATGGCTTAGGATTGACAGTTATATGGTAAGTAGGAATAGAAAAGTAAATGTTATAGGAGTCGTTGCAAACGCAACCCATGTAGGACCCCCCTGATGTAATGAAATTTCCAACGGTTGCGCCGGCTGTTGTGTATTGACAAATCGTTTGTCGGGATTGTTGTCTATTGCATGAATCGGCAAGGTTGCATATTGCATTCAGGTTAATTTGGGGTTAACCTTAAGCTGTAGAGACTGTTGCCTATTGATATCGATTTGGCCACCTGCTCTATTTTGGTAACCTGTATCTATTTTATTACATCTTTTGAAGTTGCTCTTTCTTTTGGTATCTCCGTACTTGAAGTTCTTTTTTCACCAATTTTCAAATCAATGGTTGAAGTATCGACTGTTTATTTATGTTTCCTACCAGGACTTGCTTTATTTGTTAGGTCGCCAAGAGTATGGTGCCTCCTTGCGTGTTTCATGTCTTCTTGAAATCTTGAAGGTTCCGTGGAATATCTCTTGAAGTTTATATAGTGTTTTGATACATTCTTGGAGCTTCCCTAAAATACCTGAAATTTATACATTATACTTCCTGGAGCGTAGAACTGTTTCTTCGTGGTGTTATTTGAAGGATTAGAAAAAATTAGGTTGGGTACACGGGAAACAAAAAGAGGAAGTTCCCAGCAATGTAGCAATCCAGCATGTATCAATAGGTAAATTCACTAGGCTAATGGATAACTATCTCTTTGGAATCAGCTCCGATGAGTTTTATTAGTCAATTACACACAAATTCTTGTTTTAACCTATTCATATTGATATTATTTGTCATTTTTCCACTTCTAGGGTAATATTGGAAAGAGAGTGACTACGTTCCTATACTAAGGAAATTCTACACACTGAAGTTGATTCATTTTGAAAAGCCCTTTTCTAAATATTTCTGTAGTGTGTAGATTATTCCATATATCCTTCTTTGATTTTACTGTTACCAGATCGAGTTAAAATTACGCTTGACCAGCCATTATACTAAAATCAACTAGCCAAGACCATTCACCATACTACCGCCTGGAACCTAAAGTTTAATTTGGCAGATGCGTACTGTCCATTGTGTTTCACTTTATCAGGTTTCTGTGCTATCATTAGTATTAATATAATGATATATGAACACAACATATTGTATATAGAGAATGTTCTATATTGTGTTTTATACTGTTTTTTCGTTTGTAAATTAGAAGCGGCTGCAAAAATAATTTTTACATGCAAACAATGATTAGACCGTTGGTGGTAATTACGATAGCGCTCGCTGCTCAGGGATACGTTTTAGAAAAGAGAGATATTACTCATGAAAAGATGCAAACGGATGACTCAGGTATAGTTATTCATGCTGGAGGTATTCCGAATGATAGAAGCGCCGACCAAGTCGTTCCTACTGAAACCAAGCTTGGTTTTGATACTACAAGCTTGACGGAAGATGTTAATGATTCTACTTTCCTTAGATCCAAAAAAGATGATGATATTTTTGGGTCTTCTGAAGGAAATGGTAAAGAAAAGGCCAACACTAGTCAAAAGGGAGCAACTCCTAGCTTGACTCAGACCGAAAAACAGCCTAATGAGACAAAAAAAGTTCATGGAATCATAAACGATGCTCCAAATAAAACTAATGAACACCACCTGATATCTTCTGATATTAAGAAAGTGGCGTCCCCTAAGAATTATGGAATACCAGTGAATCCGATTAAAAACAATATTCAGCCTGATAATCAGGAAGACAAAGTTGGGGCAGCAGGATTTGAAGACGAATTTATGCAAACTAGTGAACCAACGCTCCCGGTACCTGATTGGCTTACAGCGTTTACTGGTCTCACCGAATGGCCAGGAATGGATCCCCCATATATTCCACTTGACTTTATTAACTTCGATGATATTGTGTATGCACCCAGTCATTATCAAGGTGACTGTGGATGGCATGGACTCCAGCAAACATGTTCCTTTGACTGCTTCAATTGTGTATCTTATGATGATGTATATACCTGTCTGGCTCTTTCACAAACCTTTGATGATGGTCCATCATTGGCTACTGGTAAGCTACTTTCCAATTTGAACCAACACACAACCTTCTTCACTTTAGGTGTCAATGTTGTACGCTTCCCTGACATATACCTACAAGCAGTTCAACTGGGACATGTAATGGGATCCCATACATGGTCGCACAAGTTTCTTCCATCCTTGAGTAACGAGCAAATAATTGCCCAAATCGAATGGTCAATTTGGGCAATGAATGCTACTGCCGGTCATCTTCCTAAATGGTTTAGACCACCATACGGAGGTATTGATAACCGTGTTCGTAGTATAGTTCGCCAGTTTGGTATGCAGAGTGTACTTTGGGATTATGACACCAATGACTGGAAGCTATTGGACTCTGGTACACAAGTTAGTGAACCTGGTATCTATGCCGATTTACTTGAGTTTAAGCTGGCCAAAGGAAATAGGGGACTTATTTTGGAACATGACGCAGTGCTTCGTACAGTAAATGTTGGAATTGAGGTTGCAAGGATTCTTGATGATGTTGATCAATTAACGGTTCCACAATGTGTCGGAGGGAGGGATTATATCAAAGTATTCTAAACTTGAGAATGGCCGAAGTCATGGGTTTACCTAATTGCTCTCCTTCAAGGCCAATTGCTCTCCTTCAAGGCCAATTGATCTACCAATTATATATCCTAGACTATTTAAATTGTAAACCTGTAAGTATCTTGTTGGTGAACTGGCAAAGTTACAATTGTTATATAAGGAGCTTCAAATGTCTGTGACATATTTGTACTTTTAGGAGATTAGGGGCCAGTTCCTCAGATATAGGGATATCACTTTATGCTAATCAAATTAACGTCCAAACTTTCGGATAATATCTGATTTGTGAGTTATGTCCCTTCTAGCAATTATGTTTTCACACACAGGCTTATTATTCTTAAAAATCATCTTTTGATAAATAAATTGGAGGTATTGGGATTTCGCAATTGAAAAAGATTCACTGAAACCTTTGAAGTTAAAGGCAAAGCTTCAATATACACCAATTTATCAACACTCCAACTTGTATGCAATATTTCCCTTTCCTTCTGATGTGATACACAATGGGCAATATAATCACCAAAAATGAAATTGTTTTATTCCAAATATACAAATACAATATTGGATTATAGCGGATTTGCAGCCATATCCGTTGAAAAAACCAATGTTAGCCCTAACATAATAATAATAGCGTTTATAGCTTGTCTGGTTGAATCAATGGTTAATAGCGAGCTTCGGTAATTAATAGTGAGTTCGTTATCGACGTTATGTACTTCAATCTGTATTGCGCGTTACGATATAGTGGTTGCATCGATTAAAGTGAGAAGCTACTCCTGTATGTATGTGGTCGGTACAGTCAGTATGAAAAATTAACAGTCAGTATGAAAAATTAACAGTAATTAGAAAAATATAAAGTGCAACTATTTAAGGGTTTATTTAGTTGGGTTGGATAAGAGTCAGTGTCTTTACCTATTTTCCTACGATATGTGTTATCGTGACTAATTAGGCATTTCTATCCTTGAAAAAGATGGGGTGTGTAGATCAAGACGATTGATAGCCGTATCTATCTGAGGTTGATGGGGTTTATGGAATACCTTCGTCAATTCTATCTAGACAATTGATAGCCGTACCTATCTGGGGTTTATGTAAGTAAGTCAAATATATGCTCTAACAAATGAGCATATGTATATGGCCGTTAAAGAAATTACTTTTCATAACAATTAGGACTTGCTATAGCGTTTATATCATCCTGATTTAGTTTTGTTTAGGACTTACAGGAGGATGTATGTGTTCAAAGCCAACTGTCAGCTTGAGCTTGCTAACCTTTTGAACTAGTTTTGCAAATTATAGGCCAAAAGAGATGATGAACCAATGCGAAACGGACTAATGAACAATAGTTAACCAAAGACAATACAAGACTTATAAGATTAGCAAATATTCTCTTCACAAAGCATATTAAGATTTATAAGTAATAGGCTAGGGTCTATGAAACCTCCGCATTGGTGGGAAATTAACTAGTCAAATGTATATACTCAACTGTTTGAGATAATGGACTAATATTTTATGTTTTCTCCACAAGAGATGAAGCTTTTGCATTAAATCAGGTTCGCTAAGGTAAATATGATTCAAAAATTCGTATTATTTACTTTTAAGAAAACAGTTATAAAACATGTTTCGAATTTATGAAAAAGGCTTGAATTGTTATTGGATATTATACTGATCAGTCGAGGGGTTGCATTATTTATTGCTTAGAACTCTCTCTCCTTGATTTGCAATCATGTGTAACTATTAATAAAATACATTATTAATTTATTACACCTGATTCATAACATTTAAATAGTTTAACTATGCAATAAGGATAATCATAATTTTTCTTTTATGCCCAATGAATCAAAGAGGGTTCGTAGCGTAGATTCTTTGAAGCCATAGTTTTTCTCCAACCTTACAAAACCATATGTTAACTATGCGTAAAAGTTATTTAAGTAAGGATATACTTCTACTGATCAATTACATTATCAAGAAGTTCTACTGAGTGTTATAAATTTAAGAGTGCCTGTCGTGAGAATATCACTCCCTGATCATGGAAAAGATTATCTACACAAAGAAGAGAAACATCTTTTCTACAAAAATAGTAATAAGATACACAGTATAGGAGTAACAGATTAGAAATAGTGTATAGTAACTGCGCCTGTTCAATTTTGAACAATCACCCCATATCACAATTTAAAATGGTTCTATTAATCTTCAGTTCTTTTTTTAAAAAATTTCCAATATCAGTTGTTTACATATTATTGCATTGCCTCAAGACCCAAAGTAGGTCACCTGGAAATTCAACGGAACTCCTGGATTATTTCAAGGGCGTACTCTCTCTCTGATTCTCCCCTGATTGGTGTTTTGAGATAATTATTCCCTTAACGATACCAGAGAATGAGATATCTGAAGCCGATACCTTATATAAAAGCGGCAACTACCTGCTCATTAAACTAAACAGAGTTATAAATATAATGTTATGAAGAAATAAACCACCAGGGGAAGCTTATCAATTGAAATTAGTTCTCAATCAATTCAATGTGATAATAATGCATTCTAATATTATTAATGAGAATATACACCTCGGATATTCACAACAGGCTCGAAGCGATGAGGTTTTTAGCGGTCATTGCACCACATTCCGTGTAAAACCTACAGAAAAACAGTTTCCAGTGAACATCCACCACAACGCGTGTAACTATGTCTCTCTATTTTTTGTTGTCAACCTCCTGCTTGATTGTCACGCAACGTAACACAAGCTACGGAAGCTGCTACGGAAGCTGCTACGACAATCTGAATAGAAAATGAATTTAGTCTCACGCACGTCTATATTGGTATTATCAACTAACACCAAGTCTTGCTTTGGGCAAGACATAGCCTCTCGATCTATCACAGCCATCTATAGAGCTCTATGTATATTTTGGTACCCCTGCTTTTCGTATCACAAAGATGATCACGTACGTTAATACTAAGATCACATACGTCAGCGTCTCTACTATCATAATACCCTACACACATTAGATTAGACACTTGATTCTTCAATTGTTCGTTATCAAGTGCTGAACTTACCTGGAAAGCTACGCGAACAGATATCCTGAAGTGCATATTCAAAGTAACTGTGAAATGCTGCCGTGAAACTTGAGCACTATCTTTAAGCTGATAGCAATAATATAACGATCATTCAATTGTGTTACAAGTTTGAGGATACCCAAATAGACATTCATTGCTGTAGCCAATTTACCGCCATACGTACACGTGGTATAGCTTATCAATTGGTTAAAACTGCTATAAATATGAATGGTTGCTAATGGTTAGATTAGCGAAAATATCACGATAGTTCGATGTGTTGGATCGATATAGCTTATATAGTATGAGTATTCAATTTCTTATTAGGACTCCCTAAAGGCTACCAATGTTTGTGGAGGGCATGATTCCTCATGACTTTGTTGGCAAAAGAGAAAGCAAGCACTGGTTAGATTTAAAGGAAGATTTGGTTGCAGTAGTTTCATCACTACAGTACATAAACCTTAATTATTTTCCCACAGATTGTACAGCTTACATTCACTTTCATTATACATCTTGTAATTACTGAAGTTCTGGTAATTCATCAGAGCTCCTATTAGATTGGCTAGTTAAGTCAGTGAAGCGGATGTCTTGTTATCATGTGCAACCCTTTCGTTTCACTAATCCATTATGATGTCGGTTGCATTAACTTGTGACACTGCTACGTCATATTATATAAGCATCCACTGTTAGAGTAAAGGAAGATTTCTTCTAAAGGAACAATTTTGAACTGCAACAGTCTGGATAAATCTTCTTCTAGTATTGATTTCTATTGAGTCTAAGGAGAGTTCTTTCAGGTCTAAGGAGAGTTCTTCAACTATATACAGTATTCAGAGTGACCAGAGGCTTCGAAATCGCTAAAGTATTTTGAGTTGGCTACCAGGATATTGTCTAGTATACCCGGAATCATAACCAGATTAAACTTAAACTTTAACGGAATTACTCCGTTTCCATGTTATTGAACCACTCTGTAAAGTAGCGATAGTCTAGAGTTTTGTTTTGTCTCGTTAGCTAAGCAATTATCTTAATGCTATTGTGGTAGTTGACACAATTACTTTGTGACTCGCGAATGGATACGATCTTTGCAGTTGACTCACAATCAGATAACTGACTCACTCTAACTGGTTCACTACATTATGATAAATACCTGAACTTTAGCTCACTCATATATATTCAATAAATACGTTATACAGTTCTAAGCAGAAGCAGAAATAGTAGAACCGTTCAACAAAGTACCAGCCTTTTCACTAAGATCAGTAGCAACAGTGCTAACTTTGTTAGAAACCAAAGTTTGCTTAGCGTCGGCAATCAAAGAGTCAGCCTTTGATCTGGTACTGGAGGCAACTTCAGAAACATAGTCCTGAGTTTGGGTCTTAATTGGCTGGATGTAAGCCTCATTAAGCTTTGTGAATGATTTAGATGCAGTGTTCAATGAGGCAGTCAAGTTACCCTTCAAGTTCACATTCTTCTCCTTGGACAACTGCTTAATCTCATCATTGTATGTGGAGATGATGTCATTTGAAATGTCGGTTGAAGTGCTTGAAACCTTTGACTTCAATCTGAGCAACAACTCATTGATAATAACAAAAAACTTATTTACTTCATTGATAGATTCGTCAAACTTGTATTCGCTCTTTGGCAAGTACTTGTTCACCACAGAGTTGTATAAGTAGTCATTGGTTGGCTTGACATATTCGCTATCAACTTGCTTCAACTTTTCAACTGGGAAAGTTAACACCCACTTGTCAAAAGTTTCAGTCAACACTGGACCATCAACAAATGCATCTGCCTTCTTCACTTTTTCGTAAATGACTGGGTGTGCAGAAATAACATTGTTGTTGATCAAGTTCCAGAGTGGTAAGAATACCAGTTGGTAGAACAATCCAATCGTTTGGAAGGTAACCAAGTATCCAACCAACTTTTCAACAGCACTGTAGGAGTTCACGTGGCTCACGGTTCTAGAAGTAAAAGTCTTTGACATTTTGTATTATGCTGATAGTAGAATAGATGGCCGCTGTTGTCTCTTTATATACTTTTTGGAAAGCCTACACATCAGATTTTTCTGCTAATCTTTTCTTGCTTTTCCCTTTTTTATTATTTTTTAAATATTCTTTTTTTTTATTTTTATTTTTGTTTTTAATTATTGGTTTAGTGTTCCTTTACTTCAAGTGCAGATTGTATTGCTACTTGCTTTTTTTATATCGCAAATTACATACAATTTGAACAATTGAAAACAATTTCGGTGATTTATTTTTATGGATGGAGTACAAAGAATAAAAATAGGGGATGCACAAAAATAGTTTGACGCATGTCTCTGACCAGGGAATTCTTAAAGATCTTGGATTATTGGCATGTGATTTTTTTAATTCTGTTAGAGATGCGAAGTTAGCACACTGAATGCTACGCGATGAGATATGAAAACGATTTGCGAAATAAACCACGACTAGTAAATTCGCTCAATAGTCCAAGGGGGCTTAATTTGCTACTTCAATTTTATTTTTATGATAAGTTCACATAGACCACTAAAGATATTTCATACTTCAGAGCTTCACTTTTAAAGCTTCATAAATGAGACATCGGAGTCATGTTCGCTGTGATTTATCTTTCCCTTTTTGTCACCGGTCCCGAGGATCTCTCAGAAAGAAAAAAAAAAAAAAAAGTCTTGCAGTTTTCCGTATATTAAACTTGTCCTCGGCATCGTATGATAAACTGATTCTTATGACACACTTGAGTCACTACAACGACGGCACCATATAGACATTAGAACCAAAATTCTCATATTTGGAGACTTGCCGTACTGCTGACCTCAAATATCGCTCTCCGTCCCTTGATCCCTTCTTCCGCCGGTTTATCCCTCTTTGCGCCGCGCAATATGCAATAGAAAATGCCACAAACACCCCGATCAAAAAGAAAATTCCACAGTGCGGTTTCTTACACGCTCTCATACATCTACAGTGATGGTTATGCATTTGAGATTGAGTGAATATCTAAATATCCAGCCATATATTGATAACAGTTTCAGCGATGAAGTTTAAGTGCATAGCTATTGAAGATCCCACCAGTTCACCTAAACTTCATATCCCCCAGAACTTGAATTCCAAATGATAACACCCCCATTAGTGAAAATTGAAAACTTACACAGTATCACTCAATCAAGGGCGTCAAGTCGGTTACACATTCGTATTGTCAACACAGTTTCCTATTGTTATGGCGAAGCCAGGATGTATTGTGTCATGTAATCATTTGTCATCGTTCCTTCGTGCTAAAAATTTTATTCATTCAAAGGCTTCAAACACTTCAAACACTTCAAACACTTCTCAGACTACTGCATTCTCTATCAACCTCTAAATCCTCTTCATTAACCCCTAAACTTCAAAAATAGGTGAAACGGAAAGATCTTCGTATCCTGGTTCCTAATGCGGTATTCCCCATTCACATGGCATCTGAGGATGCATAAGGCTTATCTGGTGGAAATTGCATGAGGGATACCAACTGAAGTCTAAATAGACCTGCGAATATTGCATTAACCTTAAAAATGCATTTCAACTTGGCCTCTTTTGCTGTGATGAAGGTTGGTGAAGGTTAGTGAATGTTTTGGAACTTAATTAAGAATTGGTCCACAGCTAGTCATTCCAAACTCAATTTCAAATTATAGCAATATGCCACACCTCTCGCAACCATTTTTAAAGTTAGATAACGTTGTTTATATTCAGCCCTTAACGTCATTACACCTCTGTCAGATCACAAAACGTCACTGAAAAGCAAAAGCTCTTGATCCGTCATCAAAGTCAAGTGCTCCGTCTCGTGAATTACTTTCCATTCTCACATGACTCTAGTCACTCATACAACAGACATAACATGTATTTTAAGGTTTGTGGACCATGACTTAACGAGTGTTTTCAAATTAGATTGCCTCGTGGTGATTCACATGACTCCTTGTGATTTCAGTTATCGCTGATTCACATTTCTGTTATCGATTCCGTTATTGATCAATTCACTAATTCACATTATTGTGATTATCCTGGTTTAATGATTTTTGATAACTTATTTAATGATTCAATGATAACTTTATGAAATTGTTTTCACTTATTAAATGGTACAGATTGCCGCACACTCTCAGTTATTTACTGTTAACTGATTTGCCGATTGTTAAAATTCACTGATTAACATAACTCGTTATTCAAATGGTTTCACACCCTTGGTTGGGGTCACTGATTCATGACACTACACATCGCTATTACAATAACAATCATGATCATACTTATAGGACACTAATTCAACATTTATTGACATACTATAACCAATCCCAAGGTTTATTGTTGCTTACATTCAGGGGGGTTTTCCTTAGGCTTATCTTCGTCATCGTCGTCATCGTCTTCGTCATCGTCTTCGCTGTCGAAATCCTCGCCATCTTCAAACTCATCGTTGAAACCAAAGTCTACAGCTTCACCAGTGAACCAATCAATGGCTCTTGGAATCAAACGATCCTTGATTTCTTCACCCAACTGGTAGTCCAATTCCAATCTGCTTTCCAATTCCTCATCTTCGTCTTCGTCATCTTCGTCTTCTTCGGCATCCTCTTCGTCCTCCTCTTCCTTCTTTGGAGGCTTTGGAGGGTCAAAAAAGTTGAAAAAGGACTCCGTAGGAGTCAACTTCTCGATGGTTCTGGTCTGCTTGGTGGTTTTGTTTCTTTGCTTTCTTCTCTCAATGTTCATTGTCACATTGGCCTCCTTAGAGTTCCAGTTGATCTCACTTCCGTCAGCGTGATCGTACACAAAATCACCAGAGTAGCCCAATTCGGCTTGGTAGTGGTAAGTCTTTGTCAAAATACGGTTGCTGAAAAACTCATTCTCCTTAAACTCAAAGATCAACTCGAAACCAGGTGTTTCCAAGTACTCCATACGAATATCAATCAAGTGCTCCAAAACTTCAGAGTCTCTTTCGGTGATGGTTTGTGAAACAGTGGTCAAGTTTTCCAAGGCAGTCAACCAGAAACCCGGAACACCTACAGTTGGTTCTTCCTCCTCTTCCTCTTCCTCATCCTCCTCCTCCTCTTCTTCTTGTTCGCCTTCGTCTTCGTCCTCATCCAACGCTTTACCCTCTTCAACCTCCTCCGCAGTTGGCTCCTCATCACCGTTCACAATCTTCTTTCTTCTGGCATACAATGGCTCGTACAACTTGAAGTACTTCTTCTCCAACTCTAACAACTCCTTTTGGAACTCGGCCTCCAACTTCATTTGCAGCTGCTGGATGGATTTCAATCCAAACACCCTTTGCTTCACCTTCTTGGATAACCCTTCAATGTACCCGCTCTGTTGGCCCACAAGCGTTCCCAACTTCCCTTGGATCATAGAAAGCAACGCTGGGTTGTTGGCCAACTGCTGGCTCACACCCGCGGCTTCGTCGTCCTCTTCGTTAATCGTAGACACTGTGGGTGGCTGCGATCTTAAATAACTGTTGGTCACAGACGATGGTGTGTTCTGTGGCGTGGGCGCCTTCGAAATGTCCCCGTTCTTACTTCTAATAGGCTCGGACATGTTGTGTAGTTGTCGTTTTCACGGGATGGCGTTTTTTTTTTAGCTGCTCGTTTTTTCTTTGACTGTCTTTTTTTTTTTGGCTGTCGTTTTTTTTTTTTTGGCTGTCTGTTTTTGGCTGTCTGTTTTTGGCTGTCTGTTTTCTTTTTGACAGTCAAATTTTTTTTAGGCGTTAGGCATGGAAGCGGTCTCCATTTTTGCAGTGTCTGTAAAGAAATGACTATTATTGTTTTGTCCAGTGTTCATATACCATCTCGCAAAGATCAGGGACGTGGTTAAAGGGTGTTTTGTGAGGTATGTGAAGATAAGGGTTGTTTTGTGGCAACGTGTGTTTTCCGTTTACGGGCAAATTAGCTTTTGCGTAATTGATTTATGAACATACAGACCTGAGAGGTTTCAACACTAGAGTTGAGAGTGCAAAGCTAAATGAGAACGTGTTGCGAAAGTTGAAGAATGTTGAAGAAAGTGAAGTATGAAGAAAGTGAAGTATGAAGAAAGTGAAGTATGAAGAAAGTGAAGTATGAAGAAAGTGAAGTATGAAGAAAGTGAAGTATGAAGAAAGTGAAGTATGAAGAAAGTGAAATATGAAGAAAGTGAAAAATGTGAAAAAGTCAGTCACTCAGAGAACATGATTCAAAGGAATAGTCTGATCTCAGTATGTCTGTTCTCCGTATGTCTGTTCTCCGTATGTCTGTTCGATTTAGCCATCCCCTCTACTCCTTTAGACTACCTCGGCTGCTGAATCAATTCTTGGCTCGTTCAATGTTCATTTCCCTCAAACCACCAGTACGAAAATTTTAGTTCTCTCTAGCTACCAGCTTTTGATTTCCAGTTCTCCATTCAAAGTATAGCAGTCAATCGATGAGCTTCTGATTTCGGGTTCTCGCCTCAAAGAATAGATCGCTTCCCATAGTATTGCTCGCTTCTCATAGTATTGCTCGCTTCTCATAGTATGGCCTGATGGTGTCTCATAGTAGTCGTTATTGAGACAACCATTTCTTACTCAGCCATAAAATCACCATTATATTGTTATTCAACTTTCAACTAGAAATCAACAAGGATATCATACTTGTTATATGCATCAACAATGTCAAACAATAGATGATCGGAAATCTGTTTCCTTAGCAACTGACTCCTTCAAACTATTTATTGTGATATAGGGCGTATTCCCATGTCTCAATCCTCCGGCGATTTTCAATGGCCTTTTCAGCGTATTCCTGTATTGTTCATTGAAGGGCTATTCCTGTCTTCTTAATCGTAGGGTTATTCCTGATGTTTTAAAGTTAAATGGAGTAATTTTTTGGGTGCAAAATTTTAAAAAAGCACTAAAATATGGATTCAATGAATGATTCACTAAATATATCCACTTAGAAAGGTAAACTCTACTTTGTCGTTTTTATGAATGGCATTTAAGCCTGTGCGTGTAAACTTTCTGGTCCTTCATGCATGTACACCCTGGTTTTGTGAAATACGCATTGTAACGATCCTTACTGATTACGAATGCACTCCAACATCCTATAAACAATTCGTGCAGATCAAACAATAGCGATTCATACATGCTTGTATAATATTTTACGGGCCAAAGGAAACTGACAAAACATCCGTGAGGATAAAAGGGTAATGAAAGAGATGCACTGAAAATCTTTCAAACACAATATAAAAAATGTTTAGGACTACAAACAATAGCTATTATGGAATGAGGTTATCTAAAAATTATAAGCAAAGTAATCTAACATCAAAAGCAAAATAATCTAAACATGGAATAAACAACCTAAAACTATTGAATTAATATTCAAAACAGAATAACGTAAACTGCACCTGGAATTACATAGCATCACCAGTGCCATAACAAACCAAACTGGGAATACCATCAACACAATAATAATCGAAAATAAACTTATTAATATTATTTATGAAACCTTAGAAAACATTCTTCCTATTCACTTGGAATGTGCATGCCTTTGTTATGTTCGGTTTAGCAACTACAAGTACTTCTTTTCAATTCACAACTAATATTAGCTCTCCTTATCATTGATATGTTGGTTTCTTTTCTGTTGTCCTTAGCGCCTTTACAGCATCTATCGCATTTATTTGCATATCACCTATCACAACTACAATTCTCACTCTCTGAACTAGTCTTGATGCTACATCTTCAACGCTTCATAAAGATCTGTTCATTAGCTCTATATATATCAGTTACTTTGGTAATTCGATATCAGTGTTTTCTTGGATATCGTCATATTTACCATCCAAATAAAGCTCAATGTCATCTAGTCTCTTCTCCCAAGACTCCACTTTGCTTAACTGACTCTTGATATCTTCGATTTCATTGTCGATTGTCTGCAAATTCTCCTTGCTTGTCAAATCAGTGAATTTCCACTTTCTGCCCTCTTCAATCTCCAAGATAACATCATGGTACTTCATCAAGGATGGTCTATGTGACAAGGTAATAAAAGTAATCTTCTTAGAGCGTAATAATTCAAATAAATAATCTTCAACGTCGGTCGATACCGCATTTGTACTTTCATCCAACACAACTAACTTTGGCTTCTTGAATAATACTCTAGATAAACTTATTCTTTGCTTTTCCCCTCCGCTGAAAACATCCTTCCAGTCCTTGACAACATTGAAGTTTCCTTCTCTTTTCAAAAGATATTCTAATTTAACTTCTCTTAAGATATGATACAAGTAGTCATCATTGTACCCCATTTCAAGCATTTCACTATATGTATGCGGGTAAATGATTTGATCTCTCAAGTTGCCGTGTGGGAAGTAGGCCTTTTGCGGTAAAAATAAAATATCCTCATCATTTGGCTTAGATAACAACCCACGGTACAATGGCCACAATCCCGCCATGATACGTGCAATAGATGTCTTACCACTACCGTTGGCACCCAAAATCAACATGTTCTTGTAATGGTCAATCTTAAGGTCAATGTGCTCAATTAGAGGAACGTTTTCTGATCCCTCTTCAGATGGGATAATCACAGGGAAGTGTTCAAATCTCACACCCAAATCATAGTTGTTTTGGACGGTACCATTAATATCCTTTACACCAAACTTGGAACCAAAATCATACCTTGGAGAATGCACTTTGTGTAATTGGGTCAACAAGTTAAAGACTCTATCTGTGTAACCCGTCAATTCCGAAATGTCCTTAATGGAGTACATCAACCGAGAGCCAGCATCAGCAAGAGACAACAATAATCTCTTATTGATAATAAACTGTCTCATATTTTGTCTTTCGCTAACTGCAGCAGACAACTTTTTAGTTTCTGCTGCAGGCCACATTTCATCCAAGAGAACAGGTAAACCTGCAAAGAAATAGCCCCATGCGGACCAACTATACTTCAAAACATAGTCTTCCAAAACAGTGTAGTAAAAGGAGACATTGATTTCCTTGTCGATGTGATTCATCAACAGAGTGAAATTATCATACAACTTTGTTTTCTCGATCAAGGAGCCCTTATAGAAACCGATTTCCTCAGCATTGGTCATGATATTCAAGTGCATGTTAAAGTATTGTCCTTCCAAGTGGGTTCTTCTTGCTGTAAGCTTTCCGAATTTAGGGGTTGCTCTTTTCAACAATGTTGCGGTGACAAAATAGTTTGCAAAGATACCGATGATGGCACCGGTACCCAAGTTGTCTCTCAAGTAGACTGAGAAGAAGATCAAGTCGATTATGGGCTTGCCCATACTCGAAAACAAGTCACATATGGAGTCACAAAACTTTGTGATATCATTTGTGATGTACTGATTTATGTTTTCGATTTCCTTACTATTGAGGCCGATTTTGTAGTAGGCCATAACCTTGTCAAGATACATGTCGTGGACATATCTGGTCATGTTTGTTCTAAAACTCAAGGATAATCTTTGGGTCAAGTATTTGATACCGGCGTTTGTATAGGATGCTGGGAAGGCAATTAAAATCCAGTAAATCAAGTCACGGGAGAATTTCTTACCGTTTGCACTGATTAAATTCTTTACGATTTGACCATCCAATTTGGCCACCACCAAGGAGAGCCATGTTCTGAGAAAAAGAAGCAAGCACTGTGAGACCAAGAGATAGGTATTTTTTGATTTAAATTTGGGAATCAAGATTTTCCATATGATAGCCAACTGACTCAAAAACTTTGAGTGGAAGAGGCTTCCCTTCTGCTGCACTTTGATACGTTGGTCAACGATAAAGTTCTTATACACATACTTATCCGCGGCATACCTATCCAAGTCCGGCTTGGGGATGATGATTCTTGTATACGAGTCCTTCCCCTTGGGGATGAGGATTTCTCTCGAACTGTTCTTTAAGATACTCGACGACTGCCTGATTAGATTGGGCCGTTGGATCTTCTTGGTGATGAGATACTCATTGTACTTGTTGAGTAAGCTTCGGATAGTGAACAATAGCCCAAGCCCGGTCGTGGAGATTAACGTTGTCAAAAACAATATCACTGGCCTCGACTTGTAATTAATCTTCACGTTATTCGTCGCATAGGCATCCTTCAAGATCGAAATCACATTACTCAAGTCTTGCTTGGAAAGGTCCGTCAACTTGGAAACGTTGATCATCTTCTCCCTAGTCTTTGACGCCCCTCAACTCAATCAATCAATTTCAAGTTTAATATCGATACAAGTTATTAATAATCAAAGCAGTCTAGTTAAACCGCTCTCTACTGGCAACGTTTGCTCGCTTGTCCTCGCTCGGGTGTTGTTGTTCGTGGGGTCGTTGCTGTAAAAGAAAAAGAGTGGGAAAAAATCTAATCTCTTTGAGGGGAAGATTTCTGGTACAAAATGCATCTCATCACGGGTTTAGTGGGCGGAACTAAAAGTGTCGTTACGGTAGGTGTCGCGGAGTGGAGATGTAGAAGTCTCAATAAGACAGAGCGAATTCTCCTTGTGAGTGAGAGGTGTGCAAAGTCTCCTTGTGAGTGAGAGGTGTTCAAAGTCTCCGTGTGAGTCAGAGGTTTTGCGTCTTTTAGTAGAAATCACCAAGGAGAAGATGAACAAGATATCTGATGGGGCTATATCAGAATAATTCCAGTTCTTCTGTTCTTCTATTGTTCTGCACTTGTTCTGTCTCCATTCTCGTTACGTTCTTGTCTTTTATTTTTGGTCATCATTCTCTTTTTCTATTATTGTAATCATATCTTTTTGTCGCTATTTCCAATCCTCATCTGTTCTTTCTACTCTCCATTCAGATACTCTCCAGTTCTTCCATTCCACAACTACACTATTCTCTGCTTATTATTTTTCCACTCCGGGCAGAAATAACCCTACATATTCTATATTGTATTTACATGTATTAATCATCAATCATAGCCTTATAATCTCACTCCATACCTAGCCTACTTCCTTCCAAGTTGGGTCGTCACACACAGCTTGAATGCACCAAATTCAGCAGCACAAGCATCCTTGGACATGTTTGTATAGTTGTTGAGGATACACTGGCCGTAAACAAGGCCTTCTTTCGAGCATTTGCCCGTAGTTTCCATCAATCTTTTGGCAGGTCTCACTCTGTTCATGATTGGATTTTTGTTTACAAGTGCGAAAAAGCTAAACCTGACAAACTTGTTTTCTGTGAGTAAATTACTATGCGAATCAAAACTCAGAAATCTATGCCTTGTAAATTCCTTGCCTAGAGGATTCACGGGGTAACCATTCTACCTCTTGTATTGTTTTCTGTTCATCCCAACCATCATAGTCTGTCCTGTGGAATATTCTTAGGCATTTAATCTTGTGTGTCACTAGAAGCATGCAATATCACACTAAGGGAGTATTGCAGACCACAATCTCCAGGTCAATCCAGAGTATATGAAATGAAGGCCAGCGAGTTCCGCAAAACAAACTCACTGTTCAAAGATAGCCTGAGCATCGAAGGGTCCTTATCATTCATTCTTTTTCAGGGAGACTCATACTCTGAAAATCCAGTATAATAGCACTTTTAAAACTATTTTTTTGGCATTGGATCTTTATTGACTATAATACTATAAACCAAGATCTCCATACTCTAAAAGTTATCAACTTCTCCACAGTTGATATATGTGGCTCGATTGCTAATATAGAATTTTCAGTTATAGCCATTAGCATTAGGAATAAATTTTTGATTCGGTCCCGTGAAATGACAATAGCATTTATTCTCTCAACTCGCTACTCCTTTCATTTTCTTTCCAAAAAGATATCAGCTTTTGGTTGTGAAGTATATAGAGACAACTTGTAAACGTTATATAGATTCTTTAGAGTTTTATAACGGTCACACCATAAACATTCTAATACTCAAGTGAAGTTCTCTTGACACACAAACAAAATAATGTCAGAGAGATCACTTGAACCCCATCCGAGTCCGTTTAGATTTGAGACTCCTACTTTGTGCGTTATATGATTTAAAGCAGTTTATACTTTAAATTTTGGTATATGTCAGTGCTTTTAGTACTGTTCTATGTCAGTGTGCTCAAATGCTGTGTTCTAAACATGCCACTAAAATCTAAAAAATTCAGTCCCAATCTACGACTCAGACAATATAAGGATTTAGACTCATTATATTCATTATACGCTTTAAGCATTATCATATTGTACATATATACTGTATCATTTACGTTGGCCTACCGATTGAAGTTTCTGTAGCTTTTTCTCATCGATCGGTCAACACTATTCAGAATGTTAGAGGTGATTCGATTTCGTACATCTTTATTCTATTCATTTATCCTCCAAGAGTAAGCCTGCTATTTACTTATGCCCTATTATTTCAATTCGTTTAGTTTCGATTCTCCATGGCTGAAAAAAAGTCGGCTCCGGGACTCGGACTCCCAAGAGCAAATTTATGCATCATGAGACGCATAATCAACTGTCACGATGAATGGCGGGGTTTATTTTCCCACAAAAACAGGCATTTCTTTTCAGCCAATTACAAAAGTTGCTTTCAATTAACTCAGACTATAGAAGATGTATTTTATGAAGGTAAAAGTAATGTAGAGAGGTTGAATCCCCTTAAGGTCATGACTCAAGCTGCCACTAACGGCTTTACTCTTAAACCATTTTAGATCGCCCATTCACTTGTACACATCGGACTTTTTTTTAGTTCGGAGTTTTTGGATACGCCGGGTTTATACACAAAACAGTATTACTATAAATACAAGCGGTTTCCCTCGGTGTGTCAAGCGGTACTCTATTAACCCATAATGGTAACTACTAATTCAAATCAATATTTGGATTATCAAAAGGACATTAAGAGTAATTCACACAATAGAGCAGATTTTCAAATTCTACGTGGTGATGATCCAAATCAGATCGATTCGGAGACTCACGCGATATTTCCAGTTGAAGTTGCAAGTTCAAACCACAAATTGAATGATAATCTAAAACAGGATGAGTTGAATACAAATAATTTAGATGCAAATCAATCACATATTTCTGATCAAGAAGAAGACTTATCAGGTAAAGGTGCCCTGGAACCCTTTACAGTTTTCAGTAAGAAAGAAAGAATCATGCTTATGTTAACCCTACTGCTGATTGGCTTCTGGTCTTCAGTGTCCAGTCCAATCTATTATCCTGCAATACCAACTATCACAGAACACTTCAAAATCACCCATTCTCTCACCAACATTTCTGTTGTCACATATATGGTTTTCCAAGGTCTCGCTCCAGCATTCATGAGTACTCTAGCAGACCACTTTGGTATGAGACCATTATTACTTGCTTCCCTCATAGGCTATGTTGCACTGTGTGTGGCAATTTCCCAAACAAACGTGTTTTGGCTTCTTGCTGTTTTGCGGTGTCTACAATCGACTCTGATTGCTCCAGTAATCTCAATTTCTTCAGGCGTCCTGGGGTCTGTGTGTACAAAGGAGACTCGTGGGAGCTTTATTGGAGTAGTTTCTGGTGTCCAGCAAATTGGTAATGGTCTTGGAGCTTTAATTGGATCTCTTCTAATTAGTCACTTCAAAACATGGAGGTCGATTTATTACTTTCTTGCAATAGGTAGCTGTGTTTCCTTGATCAATGCCTCATTAATACTTCCCGAGGTTTCAAGACATATTGTGGGTAATGGTTCAATACGCCCTACTAAATTCATCTACAGACCACTTCTTTCATTTCTTCCTTACTTCAATAGGAAGATTACAAACAACCTTTCAACATTGGAACCACGTCAAAAATTCAATCTCTTTGCTTCTTTCCAATTGGTGGTCAAACCTGACTTTATCTTTGCCTTACTTCCAGTGGGGTCAATGTTTGCGGCTTGGTCGGCTTCACTCACTACAATTTCAACATTCTTGTCCAGTGATCCTTATAACTACAGTATTTTGCATATTGGTCTTGTATACTTGCCTCAAAGTTTATCCGTGTGTATTTCTTCGGTAGTCACAGGCAGAATTTTGAACTGGTATTATAAACACAAGTATGCTCAGTTTTTGGCAGCTCATATTGAATCTGAAGAGCAATCAGTGCAACATCCGGAAATCACAAAACAAGAGACACACAATCCAACTAAGCAAGTGAATAAATTCAATAGCTCTCGAGCACGGCTCGATCTTTGTTTTATAACAAGCATTATCCATGTATTTGGATTGATAATATTTGGTTGGTGCTTTAAATTTAAAACCAGTGTTGTACTGGTCTACATAAGTTCAATTATGATTGCATTTACCGTTTCACTGCAGATGACATGCATCAATGCCTTCTTGGTTGACAAACACCCACTGCATGCACATTCGCTGACTGCTTGTCTTAATATGGCTAGATGCCTATTGGCTGCACTCTTTGTTGGTGTTCTTGAGAGTTGCAATAAGAAAATGACAGTGGGGGGTACTTATACACTTTTCGCCGGTATTGTTACAGTTTCGAGTACTGCAATGTTTTTTAAGTTTTATAGATAAAAAGTAGTCGAGTGTGTGCAGAAATACACATGAAAGTTTCTAAATTGTTGCAACACGAAGAGTTCAGTAATTGGGCTTCTTTATTATTTAAAATAAAACCAACATCTTGGCAACATGTTCCTTGGAAGTTCTTATTCTGTCCATCAAAAGTCGTTTCTCTGTAAATACCAGAATAAAATTAACACGCACTACTTCCGAAATGTAATTTGGACAATCATAGTGTCTTTGATACTTTTGGAGAGTTGTTAATTCCAGTAGTATTGTATGAACTGAAGTTGGGATTTTGAAGGATTTTTGCTCCAGCAAGACAAATAACTACACTTTTTAAGAAATAAATTTAATATATACAAAACTAAGAAGGAAATTAATAAACTTTAATAATCTGATTTGAATACAGTGTAAACTGACCTTTCGCTTAACTCTGAAAATATGTATTATGTATGAATCTTGTTTCTCTGTGTGTATTTTGTGCTTTAAAAATGATTTCTGTAACTAGTGAATAGAATCCGCGCGGCTTACCAAGTAGCCAGATAAAGAAATAGGGATTCGCAGCCAAATTTTGATATGAACTGCGGGAATTAGAGACCTTAGTAAGACCGAGTTGCTCAAAAAGCAAAGTCTGCTCTGGTCAGAGCAAAGCACCAAGATAACGATTAAATATAAAATTTAAGTAGCAAAACAAAAGGAAACCAACAGTATCAATGAAAACAAAGTTCAACGGCAAACATTAATAAAAGAAGATTGTTAATTAGAACCACCTTGATCTTGAATAAAACGACAGCAAGAAATCATAACAAGGGGTGAAGACCTTTGGTGCAGTCTCACAAGAAACTCCAGAAACTACTTGGTTAGTCAAAGTGCCGGAGGTGATTCCTTAGTACATTGCAGAACAATAAGTAAGAGTCTCAGTGTCAGTGTAATCATCTCTACAAATTTAGCTCAAGAATTAATAGCGTTTATAGATTGCCTGGCCATCTCAAGCGGTAGAACATTTGAGCCTTAATCTAATGGCGTTTATAGCTTGTCTGGTTCTAACCACTGTTAACTTTCTATACTAACTATACCGACCACATACAAAAAAGGATAGCTCCACACTTTAACCGAATCAACCACTATTATCGTAACGCACAATACAGCCTGAAGTATATAACATCGATAACGAACTCCCTCTTGATACCGAAGCTCGCTATTAACCATTGAACCAACCAGACAAACTATAAACACTATTAAGAATCAACATTTGATGTTGAGGCTACAGATGCCACATAGCTTTTCTCGCAGTTTATTGCAGTGATAAAAAAATAAATTGAAATTGATAACGAAGGTAATGTCGTCCAAAACAGTGGAAACTACAAGGTCAGTACTGGAGTAAAACCTGTAGCAGTAGCAATCCATAACTATTATTGTTGAGATTACGAGTTTAGGAAGATAGGTTATGTCATTCTGCGGGTATTAGCAAAAAGAACTACAAATTTAGCCTAGTGATGGATACGGCTGGAGAAAAGAACGAGGGCATTAGAAATAACCATATTTGATAACCAATAGATGATCATCGAAACATCACCAATAATAAACAAGTGATAGCAAGATTTGGTATTAGAAAGGCCATGTATCATTCTCCTACCTAGGATAACTGCGCTAAGTACCAACTTGTGGTATTTTGGCACTTGATATTCACTCAACCATGGAATGATGAACCTGAGCCCAAAGAAACCTATTAAACCCTGTTGTAAAGAGTCAAAACTTTGCTCTAATAGATAGAGTCATAGGTGCTAGTTTTATCGTTTTATCTTCTTTTGGTAAATGATTTTATCCACGAAAATGGAAGGGGATCAACCTTGGTCACACAATAAAACAAATGAAGTGAGCGGTATAAAGCTGGAGTACATGGGGTGAACGGTTTACATTTGAAGATCTGCACTTTTAACAAGGGTCAATCTTTTAATGAAAGAACGAAAACGTCCCAGTGGCCGAGTGGTTAAGGCGACGCCCTGCTATCAGCAGTTTAGGCGTTGTGCTATGCATGCGCAGGTTCGAATCCTGTCTGTGACGTCATTTTTTGTGGTTTTTTGTTACCAGTGTATTTAACCGAATGTGCGATGGTTCGCAAGAATTTAGTTAAAAAATAAAGGTACGGCGATGAAAGATGGTGCATGGTTTGCGCAATTGAGGATGATTACTTTGAATGAATAATGAGGAGCTGAAGAGAAATTGACTTCATGTTCACAATAACGTATTTTAACAAAGTTTCACTTGATCAGCTAGTCTAACTGTGTTTCTCACAGAATTCACAAGTCTCCGTCTTCACAATAGTCCTTTCTGAAACTACATCGTTCTTTGTGACTAAACACCTATCTAGTCTTTGTGACTATCGATAATACCCAAGAGTCCTACAAAACCGATCCGGCTCTCCGATCCCGCCCTCAATTTCGCCTTATCATCGGAAACCACGGTTAATCTTTGGCTTATGATATTTGTACAACTCTCTCATAATTAATGTCGCAAGACAAATTCCCCACAGCTTTACCAACATCACTTCCCAATAGCTTTACCATTACTAATATCCCATAGTTTTACCATCACTGAATTCCCATAGCTTTACCATTACTAAATCCCTCACTAACTTTACCCTCTCCTCAGTAAAATCCTCAGTAGCTTGACACTACGTCATTTGCTTACTCAGGTGCGATCCACAACGGTCCGCTCATTTTTAACGCGAAAAAAAAAATTGAGTCATTAGTTGTTGAACCCTACAATTGCACTAAGCAAGCATGGACCCCACGAACGACCCCAACTTCACGCCACCCTCGTTGAACCGAGAGATTGAGCCTACAGCCCCTTCATCTGAGATTCCAATGAACGCCCCGATCCAACCGTATGTGTTAGCAGACATGGGGGAGCCTGTGGACGCACCGTCGCCGCACCCTTCCACCAAGCTGAAGAGCGAGCTCAAGGGTGATCTGAAGGGTGATCTGAAGGGTGAGACGTACCATTCTAAGATCCCGCGGATTCACACCGACTTGGTGAGTTCATCAGACGAAGAGGCCCTGGTGCCGCTGCTGGGGAAACAGCCTTCCCCAGCCATTCTTCCGCCCTCTGTTACCGTCAAGTCGTCCCAGATTGCCGACTTGGAGGAAGTGCCCCATGGGATCCAGAGACAGGCCAAGACCTTGGACAAGTACGAATTCCCTACACATAGATTGGCAAACACAATGCTGGACGACTCAAAGCACCCATTGGTGATTGTCGCATGCGGGTCCTTCTCCCCAATCACATACTTGCATTTGCGCATGTTTGAAATGGCATTGGACGCCATTTCGGAACAAACCCGTTTCGAGGTGATTGGTGGTTACTACTCCCCTGTATCCTCAAACTACAAGAAACAGGGCCTTGCCCCTGCCCACCACAGAGTCCGCATGTGCGAATTGGCCTGCGAACGTACTTCATCGTGGTTGATGGTGGATGCTTGGGAGTCTTTGCAACCAAAATATACTAGAACTGCTTTGGTCTTGGACCACTTCAACGAGGAAATCAACATAAAGAGGGGCGGTATCATGACAAAGTCAGGCGAGAAGAGAGGTGTTAAAATTATGCTTTTGGCTGGAGGCGACTTGATCGAGTCCATGGGTGAACCAGACGTATGGGATAACCAGGACTTGCATCACATCTTAGGCATGTACGGCTGTCTTATCGTAGAAAGAACAGGCTCAGATGTGAGAAGCTTCCTATTAAGTCACGATATTATGTATGAACATAGACGAAACGTCTTGGTCATCAAACAGTTGATCTACAACGATATCTCTTCTACTAAAATAAGACTTTTTATCAGAAGAGGAATGTCCGTTCAGTATTTGCTTCCAAATTCAGTCATCAGATATATACAACAACACGAATTGTACTATGACTCAGAACCAGTCAAACAGGTGATGTCTGAAAAGGCTGATTAATGAATTCCATTCTTGATTTGAGTTGTAAATTTTCCATTCCTTCAATAAATGGTTATAACTCTGCCATTCCTTCAATAAATGGTTATAACTCTGCCATTCCTTCAATAAATGGTTATAACTCTGCCATTCCTTCAATAAATGGTTATAAATCTGCCATTCCTTCAATAAATGGTTATAAATCTGCCATTCCTTCAATAAATGGTTATAAATCTGCCATTCCTTCAATAAATGGTTATAAATCTACCATTTCCTCAATAGATGGTGAGTATGGTTGAAAATCATCAATACGAAAGCCTCATACGTTTTCTGAATTCATGAGTATCCCACTTCTCCCATGGTATTGCTAAATTCATGATTCCTGTGGATCAACTGAAATTCGTCATCGCCTACCAACTTTCCATAAATTGTTCTAGGAGTCATATTATGTTAATACGCAACACATGCTCTTAGAACCTAGAGTGTTTATGATAATGATTAATATACGTTTATTCTATTTAGACTAGAGATTCGCATTATCTGTACCACTGGTATTGGTGTCACGATGAAGACAAATGCAATTCGACCAGCTGAATTTAACAAAGCTGATTGTAATTCAATTCCAAGTGAATTCTACCTCTTTGGACAAGGATTTACAAATTATGGTCACAAAGTATTACCTATGTACCCTTACGCTTTATACCTTATGAATGTTAATTTCCTATGAATGCTGTGAATTCCCTATGAATGTTAATTCCCTATGAATACTGTGAATTCCCTATGGAGGCCTTGTGGATGTTCTTTGAACCGTGTAAATGCCTTACCTATGCCTTAATAATTCATATTGTCTTGCAGCATCGTTGCAGTAAGCCTTGGGCTCTCCTGCCTCATGATATCAACACATTGTCCTCCACCAGCTCCAACTTTAATCCATTCTCATTCGCCAAATGAAGCAAACATATAAAACAAAAACTAGTAGAGAGTTCCAGCTTCTCTGTATTTGAATATTTCATAGCCAAGTTGGCAATTACCTCACTGAACTTCAACACCGGAGTGTCCACGGCAGCTCTGTTTTCTTCAATGCAACTCCAAAGATTAGACTTTAAAAGCTTCACATCAACTCGCTTAGCCACTTTGGCAAAGTTGATGTTGTCGATGCTCTGGCTCCCGGCAAGCATATGTTCTCTTTTAAGGGCTTCAGATTGAGAGAAGGGGGTATCTAAGTCTGAGAAGAAACTAACAGCTTCATGGAAGTACTCGTTGTCGAAAGTTTCTTCGATGTCCTGAATGTCGGCGTCTTCGATACGCTTTGAGCGGTCGTGGTCATCTGTTTTTTCAACCTCATCTTCACGGTACTTCCCAGCCCAGAACTGTTCATCGGCTCGTTCCTCGGGCTGCTTTGTAGTGAATCTCTTCAACGATAACGGCTTGGTGAATAGACTCGTGAGCCTTCTGGCTGTGAACTGGTAGTCAAGCGAAAGAAGCGTTGACATCTCGTCCTCGTTACTAATAACCTTCAATGGCAAGTTTGGAGCCAGCTTGGGTTTGGCAAATATACTCTCTTCCTCGTTGTCGTTGTCGACATCGAAAAAGTTGACGAGCACCTCTTCCCTCTTTGGCTTTATCACGGGCTTGGGTGCCTTTATAGGGTCCCTAGATCTCATCAAGTTGTTGATTTTCCAGTAAACCGGTTTGGTATGCACATGTTTTAAAGTATTATCAAAGTACTGGATCAAGTCATCATCTGTAATAGCGTTATCAAAGATGTTGGCTTCTTCTTTGATTTCCGGATCCATGTATTCATTTAGATCAATAAGCTCCTGTTCCATCACTGCATCGTCGTCCTGTTCTACCGTCACTGGTTTATTTAAAACATCAAGGGCACTTGAGTCGTTTAGGAGAACATCTTGTAATTTCTTAGCTGATGGACACACAGATAAGGAATCCAAATCCCCGTCAAATAAAATGCCCTCAAGTAAGTCCCACGAGCCAGTTATATCATTTGTTTCATGCTCTATGGACTCTTGTTCTTTATCTTCAGCGTCAAATACAATTCTACCCTTGGTGTCTATCGATAAAGTATTCATAAGTAAACTCTTTGCACCTCCTTCGTCAAAGTCGGCCAATGCCTTCTTGAAAACCGGATCAATGGTCAATTCAGATTCGATCTTTGATGATCGAATGCTACTGAATGGAACCAAGGTGTTCACTGTGGCATTTCGTTTCCCTCGGCTAGTGGGTTGTTCTATATCTCGTACCTCCTCCTGCTCCTCCTTATCGGCTTCCTCTTCTTCTTCTTCTTTTGCGCGCGATTTACTTTCCTTCCCAGAGAGTCCCGTTAATAAACTGCTTGTCTCTTTAGCAGCGGAATCTACTCTCGACGAGTAGATCTTCATACACCCATCCAACGTGGCTGACGCCTTTTGGAAGTTGATGTTAGTGCCTTCACGAAGAAATGACAAATCGTGGAAATAATCTATTAATGCAAAGTCCCATGAGTTCTTGGTGTTGATTTTGTTATCTGTGGCCATCTTCATCCACATATCGAAATCGGCTGTCGTTTGGTTGGGTAGGCTCATCAGACTGATTCGAGATGAGGGCATTGATCTGGACGTCACTCGCGACCCGCCGGGGGCATGAGTACCAGAAGGCGCTCGATTGGGTATGGGTGCCCTTCCACGACGTATTCCCCCGGTCGCAGTGGCTGTGCTAGAGCCACCAGTCGCTCCAGTAGCTCCATTAATACCTCCACTACTAACTGTTCCAGCCACCGCATGGCCCACTCCGCTAGATCCTTCGGGGACGGAACCAGAAACCCCAGAATTACTCCCAGTGAACCCTCCTCGCATTGTTCCAGTCCTCGGTGGCTCCCGGAAACTCATCAGTAACCTCTATCCAAGAATCTTCAATCTCTTTTTTCTTTTTTTTTCACTCTTTGGGTGATGGGATGAACAGGAATCACTGTGGTTCTTGTTGTGGGCTTTTGAAGGATGTCTGTTGGGTATTTGGTTGAAGTCTCAAGGAAATATTCAATATAAATAGATTGTGGACCACTTGTTTAGATAGTCTTGACTGTTGACCGGTTTTTGGGTTTAATAACCTGAGTACTGGATGTGGTCCAGTTTTCGATTTGTAATACTTACCTGTCCATATCATTATTTCCATCATTATCTATTAAATTATAACTAGTGAATACTACAGTTTGTGTCGGTATTGTTCTTCCTAATTGGCGTTGTCCGATTTCAAACGTAAATATACGTATGCTTTTTCATATTAAGAAAATATGCTAGTGGTTTTATGATATTAGAGCATTTGCTAGGTTTTATAATTCATATGCTAGTGGTTTTCTGATAATAATTACATATGGTAGAGATGTTCAGATATTAAGTACATATGCTAGTGGTGTTATACTAACGAAATGGTCATCTTTTGCATTTCCACTTTTTTGTCGGTTGCCAAACCGTTATTCTGCGAGCCAGCCGTTAACTTTTCGGTGATTTGCAACCATTTTGTATACAGTAATTAACACGATTATGTAAGGATTCTTGTTTACACTAGTTAAAATAGAGACTTTGAATGAGCTAAGAAGTGGTTGAATTGTAAATACCAAGGTAGAAGTAATGATATATGGTTTGTACTAAGGACAGCCTGAGTGTGTAGGCAAATTGTCGGTAACTCCTGGCAACTCCGGCAAACTCATGACTCCTGGCAAACTCGTGGAATTGAATTAATCAATACAAAATAGAAGACTTACTAGTGCAGCTAAACTAAAGCTGTCTTAATCACTGGTTTTCAGATAAGAATAACTGATGGACTGAACTTTATATATTTAAATTGGTCCAACTGAAAAGTTTATTTGACCTTAAAAATGACTGATTTTTCAATTCTGAATTCATACAATTTATACAATTTATACAATTCGTACAATTTATACAATTTATACAATTCATACAATTCAATTCTGAATTGAATGCTTGAGTATGCTTGGAAAATCAGAGAAATGGCTTAGAGTAGGGATCAGTGTTTAAAAGACCGCAAGTACTAATCCAAAGGATGATGGGTATTCTTAAAGTTCTTGGTTGTATTCGAAGATTCCCCGTCAGAATGCTTGATCCCAAAGTTCGCATTCTCTCTATAATCTTTGTTTTTCTTTCTCTGTTAATCGTCTCATTCTTCTCTCGCTATTTGTTTTCTCGCTTTTCTCGCTAATTGATTTCATGGTAATTTCCCACTATCATTCAAGAGTTCTTGATCCTAGTCATTATTACATTGAGCTTAGCGAGATTCAGTTTAGTTAAGTCAATGGCTGGGAATAACAACTACTTTGAGCTACCAAAGTATTTGGTAGCTTAGCTAAGTGCACGATATATGTTATCAACATGCTTATGAAATTGCCAACTAATTGCACCCGCTTAGGTATGTGTATAATAGCATTTTATTACACTTGGTGAACGTAGAGTACCGCATTGTTCTGTGTATATTAATTGCTTTATCTCTGTTCTAGGTGTTTATCAGTATGCTACCATTATCGGTGTATCTAAGCTAGCTATAGTTACGCTCGCTATAGTTACGCTCGCTATAGTTACGCTCGCTATATTTACGCTCGCTATATTTACGCTCGCTAGACTCATCATAGCTCGAACAAAAAAAATTCACATTAATGATTCCCAGAAGACCCAAGATCCGACCACCACGCAAGTCTCTCGTAGCCAGCTCACACGAAGACGGCGACTACGACAAGACATGGAGCGCCCTCTCTGAGGCAATCCAGCAAATACAAAACAAAAACCTTGCCAACCTCTCCTATGAACAATTATACCGCAAAGCATACACGTTAGTATTACGCAAGCAAGCGGGCCGACTCTACGAGGACGTGGCTACGCTTATCACAACACACTTACACACTAAACTCAAACAGCTCACTGCTAACATCGGTGATCACGAGGAATTCATGAAACAGGTGTTGGACGAGTGGAACGAGCACCTCCAGGCGATGAAGTTCATCAGCGACGTGCTCATGTACCTCAACCGTGTATACGTCAAAGAGAACAAGAAGCTACTCATCTACGACTTGGGCATACAGTTGTTCAAGGATCAGGTGATTATGTATAACAACAACGAATTGGGGGCTCGAATCAATGAGATCATTATCAGCGAGATCACCACGAGCAGACGTGGGAAGGCTATCACCTCGGGCATGTACATCACCAAGTTGATCAACATGATGGAGCTTCTCTTGGAAACCACAAACAACGAGTTCCAGTACGGTGACAGCTACTACTCGACTGTGTTTGAGCCGAAATTCATCGAAGAGTCCCAGCACTTGTTCACCCAAGTATCGAACGAGTACATGAACAGCGAGTTCGGTGAACAATTCCTAGAGAAGACAGCCCAGTTTATCAAGGAAGAGGAACAGCGTGTTATGTTCTACTTGCCTACAACAAGTCACTACAAGATTATTGATTTGATGAACAATATCCTCGTCAAGGATAAGATCGACTCTGTAATGTGTTTACTGTATGAGAAACACGGGCTTTCGTACTGGCTCCTGGTGGTTCCTACGCTATTTGATTCTGTATCGTGGAACTTCACTAACGAACTTGCGCTTCTTTTCGATTTAATCTCCAGAATCGACCAGCACGACGTCTTGAAGACTAGAGTGCGCGATTGCATACTACATGATGGTAGCCAGATCCCCGAGTTGATTGAAAAATCAAGTGCGGAAAAGATGCTGTCTAGTGCCTTTGCAATCAAGTGGATCGATACCATCATCGAGTACCAAAATAAGCTCATGGAGATTTGCAGAACATCCTTCAACTCAAACTCAGAGATTGAGCGCGGGGTGTTCAACGGGTTGATTGGCTTGGTCAATGCTCACGAACCAAAAAAACTAAAGGACCAACAACGGAAACCAATCAACGCGGCAGAATCGCTTTCTGTGTATATGGACCACCACATCAAACAGTCTGCTAAAGCCTCACAATCGAAAGATATCCTGGATGCTCTCATCACCAAATCCATTCAGTTTTTGAAGTTGATCAAAGATAAGGACTCTTTTGAGGCCAACTACGCCAACCACTTTGCCAAACGTTTCTTGAACTCCAAAAGCTCCCAGTTGAATTCAAGTAGCGATTTGGAAGAGTTGATTATCTCCAAGGTTAGCGAGGAAATGGGCCTTGCATCGTTGGATAAGGTGATCAAAATGAACAAGGACATCAAGCTGTCGCGTGATCTCACCGTCGATTGGAAGAAACTAGATACTTCAAAACTCATCGAAATGGACTTGAAAATATGTAACATAGTCGACTGGCCCAAGTCGATGACAAAAGACTACAAAACATTGGAGTCTGTCATTTCGTTATCGCCAAAGCTAAAAGAGGCTATGCGTAACTTTGAAGAGTTTTGGTTCTCGGGGAAAAAGAACCACAACAAATCTTTACACTGGAGCCCCAAGTTCGGGTCCATGGACTTCCGCATCTCGTACCCGTCACGCACCTATGAAATAAACATGCCCACCTATGCGGGTTTGATCATGCTTCTCTTTGCTCCCACAGATGAGTCCGATCCAGCAGACTTGTTCGAAAGAGAACTCACCTTTTTGGATATCAAAGACGCTACAGGAATTCCCGATGCGGATTTGAGAAGACAGTTACAATCCATAGCAGTTGCTCCAAGACTGAGACTTTTGATCAAAAGCCCAATGTCAAAGGATGTAAACGATACAGATGTGTTCAAATTGAATGCAAAGTTTAAATCTCCGTCAATTAAAGTGAAAGTGCTCACCGTGTCTGCATCGTCCAGTACATCTAAAACTAAGGATGATGAAAATGCAGAGGTGAAGTCAAACGTGTTGGAAGGTAGAAAGCACCAGGTGGACGCGGCAATTGTGAGAATTTTGAAGTCTCGCCAGGAAATCAAGCATAATGATTTGATTGAGGAGTTGATCAAACAGCTTGTTAATAGGTTCCATCCTCAGATTCTGCTTATGAAACAGAGAATTGAGGATTTGATCGAGAAGGAGTATATTGAGAGGGACCCCGAGGATAGGAATTTGTATCGATATATTGCGTGAGGCGGGCCTCACATCGTGTATACGGTATTCACGGTATTCACGGTATTCACGGTATCCACGGTATTCACGGTATCCACGATATTCATGATATCCACGAATGTGTTAAATGATTAACAGTCAACAAAGTTAACGCTTAATTCCTAATGATCAATTAAATCAGATGATTCTCGCCAGTCTGAGCACCCAATTCACATTCAACAAGTGCCGAAGTTCTACGTTTCTGCAAAATGCATGTGTATTCAATCTTAAACCCAATTTATGGTTCTAAATTTAAGTTCTCATCCAGGGTTCGTACTTTGCAGTCCTCTCATGATGCTATGAAGTTTTCATGATGCTATGAAACTTAGTTTCTAGTAAAAGCTTTTAATTAAGTTCCGTTGAATGCGTTTTCCTGTAAGCAATGTCTCTTTCATTGAATACACGCAAAATTCACTGGTTCAGCGAGCTCGATAGCCCCATTACACCAGATTTTTAGGGTCCTATAGGGGCGCCCTATGAATATATACTGTTTTAAACGACCTTGGTCGCTGAATATTTATAGATTATAGTTGTTATAGTTAGAATTCAGAATAGATGATATTATTAAGTGTGTGTAAATAATAAGTGATGATCATAGCTAATTAGGCGATAACAAAGCTAGCACATTGTAAGCGAGCGTAATGAACTGACAACCCAAATCATGAAGCGAGAATAAAGCTAGCACATTGTAAGCGTAATGAACTGACAACCCAAATCATGAACCGAGAATAAAGCTAGCACATTGTAAGCGTAATGAACTGACAACCCAAATCATGAAGCGAGAATAAAGCTAGCACATTGTAAGCGTAATGAACTGACAACCCAAATCATGAACCGAGAATAAAGCTAGCACATTGTAAGCGTAATGAACTGACAACCCAAATCATGAAGCGAGAATAAAGCTAGCACATTGTAAGCGTAATGAACTGACAACCCAAATCATGAACCGAGAATAAAGCTAGCACATTGTAAGCGTAATGAACTGACAAACGCATAATTTGAGGTGAGTGTTAAGTACCCTCCAAAACGGTGTCCCGCTACAGTAAGTTCTTATGAGATTAATTTGCTTATATTCTTAGTTTGTATGCTATTTTACATTAAATTGTTTACCATTCTTGCGCCTTGACGCCGTATAAAGACTTCTTTGTACCCTTGATTGGCTTGACCAACTTGGAACCACCCTCCAAGAACGAAAACTTTTCTCTTCTTTCTTCTTCATACTTTTGGATAAACTCCTCTTTTTGTAAAGTCAATCCGATATCATCAAACCCATTAACCAAACAGTACTTTCTGAATTCTTCAATGTCAAATTTATCCACCAAGACCTCGCCAGTCTCGCCATGCTTGATCTGTTGGTTAGGTAAATCGACAGTTAACTTGTGGCCAGCAGTAGCAACTGGATATAACTTCTCCAAGATCACCTCTTGAGGGATTCTGATGGGCAACAATCCGTTCTTGAAGGAGTTGTTGTAAAAAATGTCACCAAAGGATGGGGCAATCATACACTTGATACCGAAATCCTTCAAGGCCCAAGGAGCATGCTCTCTGGAGGAACCACATCCAAAATTGTCACCCGTGACCAAGAGGATTTCAGCCTTACGGGTGGGGCCTACATTGAGGATAAAGTCGGTCTCAACATCTTTACCTGTGGCTGGGTCCTTGACAAATCTGGCTTCGTAAAACAACCCATTCTTCAAACCGGTACGCTTGATGGTTTTCAAAAATTGCTTTGGAATAATGGCGTCGGTATCGACATTGGACTTGTCCAATGGAGCAGTGATACCAGTCAAAACACCAAACTTCTCCATTCCAGTAGGTCCATCGGCTGGTGCTTCAGTGGCTGGTGCTGGCTTGGTTGTTTCGCTACTTGTGTTAGCGCTCAGAGCAGTGGCAGGTTGCTTTTCTTCAGCGTACACAGCATCTTGTAAAGCCTTGTCGTCTTCGGTTTCAATGGCAATGCTAGCCTCGTCACCAGTATAATAGTCAAATTCACGGATATCCGTAAAGTGGCCCTTGATAGCAGCAGCAGCAGCCATTGCAGGGGACATCAAGTGGGTTCTCGATAATGCACCTTGACGGCCTTCAAAGTTTCTGTTTGAGGTGGAGGCACATCTCTCTTCTGGGTCCAAGATATCTGGGTTCATACCAAGACACATGGAACAACCAGCTTCTCTCCACGAGAAACCGGCAGATTCAAAAATCTTATGTAAACCCTCTTTTTCAGCCTGTTCTTTCACCAAACCAGATCCTGGAACCACAAGAACCAACTTGACATTGTCAGCCTTCTTGTGTCCCTTGGCCACTTTTGCCGCTGCTCTCAAGTCCTCAATACGGGCGTTGGTACACGAACCAATAAAGGCCTTGTCAATCTTGATTTGGTTCAATGGAGTGTTTGGAGACAAACCAATGTATTTTAAGGATCTTTCCATAGAGGCCTTCTTGGAAGGGTCAGCGACATTTGCAGGGTCTGGAACGCTGGCGGTGATTGGCAAGGCATCTTCTGGAGAAGTACCCCAGGTGATGGTGGGGACAATGTCGGATGCGGCAATCTTGATGTCGTAGTCAAAGTGAGCACCTTCATCCGAATGCAAGGTTCTCCAGTAGTTAACAGCCTTTGTCCATTCGTCACCCTTTGGAGCCAAAGGTCTGCCCTTGATATATTCAAAAGTAGTTTCGTCAGGCTTGATCATACCGGCACGGGCACCGGCTTCAATAGCCATGTTACAGATACTCATTCTTGCCTCCATTGACAAGTTTTCAATAGCCTTACCAGCAAACTCAATGACACAACCGGTACCACCAGCAGTACCAATCACACCAATAACATGCAAAACCAAATCCTTCGAGGTGATACCTTCACTCAAGTCACCATCAATGGTGATTCTCATGTTTTTGGATCTGGCTTGGATAATGGTTTGGGTGGCCAAAACGTGCTCCACTTCAGAGGTACCAATACCGAATGCAAGGGCTCCAAAGGCGCCGTGAGTCGAGGTGTGCGAGTCACCACACACAACGGTGGTACCTGGGAGTGTAAACCCCTGTTCAGGACCAACAATGTGAACAATACCCTGTCTGTCGTCATCCATGCCAAAGTACGTCACGTCAAAGTCCTTCACATTCTGCTCCAAGGTCATCACCTGTAATCTCGAGTCGTCTTGCTCGATAAATGTCTCGGAGTTCTTGTAACTCGCACGCAGCGTCGTAGGGATGTTATGGTCCACAGTGGCCAAAGTACAGTCTGTTCTTCTCACCTTTCTACCAGCATTCTTCAAACCTTCAAAAGCTTGCGGCGATGTCACTTCGTGCACCAAGTGTCTATCTATATATAATAAGTAAGTTCCATCCTCTTGATGGACAATCTTGTCGTCAAAGACTTTATCGTATAAGGTTCTAGCCATGGTGGTGCTTGTTGGTGGAGAAACAGGAATATGCTTGCTTTATATTCCTTTTATACCCCAGTAAATTTTTCACCACACAAAAAAGAGTCACGCCGGTTCCGCTCCGGCGTCCCCCAACACCGAAATTCGCCGGTTGCGGCCTCGAGAATTCCAGGGTTCCCCAGTCACCAACCATCGCCTACACTCACCTACAATCGCCTACAATTGTTAGCATTCGCTTCGAATTCCAATATCACACCCCATTAGCATCTCCTTCGAGTTATTATGGGTCTCTCCTATCATTAATGGCTTATGAAATCTTGAAAACTACACTTTTTTTCGATATCCAATAAGGACCGCCCAATTCATAATCTTCAGATTACGATTTCATAGATAAGTGTTTTGTGATATTCAGTGTATAGTGTAATCCTACATTGTCCCTCCATAAATAAAAAAATGGTTTTCATAAGCCGGAGGTTTGTTTATGATTATCAGAAAGTACACTCTATGATGTTTTATTCTATTAACATTTGGTAAGCAAAGGTATGGTAAGCAATGCGTATCTTACAATAACCAATATTAACCTAAACTACCTATTCTCAAGTAAACAACCTATTCTAAAGTAAACAACCTATTCTAAAGTAAACAACCTATTCTAAAGTAAACAACCTATTCTAAAGTAAACAACCTATTCTAAAGTAAACAACCTATTCTAAAGTAAACAACCTATTCTAAAGTAAACAACCTATTCTAAAGTAAACAACCTATTCTAAAGTAAACAACCTATTCTAAAGTAAACAAGGATTTTAATCAGAAAGACCGTGACCGTCTATTCAATCGAATCCATCAAAAATCCAATTAAATCCAAATTAAATAAACTTGCAATATTCAAAAATGTACTTCCAAGAAACAAAAATAATGACTCCTAGGCGGTTCGAACGCCTGCATCTTTACGATAGTAGAACTTGAGTCTACCGCCTTAACCACTCGGCCAAAGAGCCTTTTGATGTATGCAAATGTGTTTTCGTTTATCTTGTTAAAGAATATTCTCCCCACTCATCACCAGTTATAGTATCTTATGTTGGTTTTGAACTCTTATGAACCTCTAAACATCTCCACTATGTTTGTCAACGAAACTTCTCTACCACAAATTGTGTCTGCTCCATGTGCAAACATAAGTTTAGAAATTTACTCCTAATATTCTTCACAAAAATAATCATCGAAACTGAATTTTAATCTACTGGTTTGTCTTTGACAATTATCTTTGCTATTTAAGCTATTCTCGCTATTTTTATTATTTTCGCTCTCTATTTTTACTGTTCTCACTCTCGCTATTTTAATATTCTCGCTATTTTAATATTCTTGCTCGCTATTTTTACTGTTTTCATCAGTATTACTAGAAAACCTCGCTGAGTGCATTTTTTCGATTCCATTTTCATTTTTCAAACAACAACATGTCAGCTAATGATATCCTTGATGTGTTAAACATCCAAAGAGATGATAAACAACCAGCCAAAAAGAAGCAGAAAACATCCACTGAGGCACCCAGACAAACGGGTATGGCTAGGGAGTTGTACAACTTGCTTGGGCCCAATACACCACCAGTAGCACTTTCATCTTCAGGGTACAATTCATCAGCCAAAGATCGGTTTATGACGAAACCATCGCCATGGACACGTATGGCATTCAAGCCAACTGCCAATGGTACCACATTCCACCATTGGGTGAAAGGTTCCAAGGAGTTATTGGAACAAGAACACCCAAAAGAATATTTCTATGAGAAATTCAACGTCCAGATAGATATCCCAGACTTGGTTGATGAAGACAAGTTTAACGAGTTTATGACTGAAATCAAAGAACATGAGGCCAAGGTCAGAGAGGAAAAGTTAAGGAGGGAGCGTGAAAAGCAGGAAGCTGAAAGGAGGGATAAAGAAAGAAGAGAACAAGAGAGAAGAGCAAGAGAATTGAAGGAAAAGCAAGCAAAGGAAAAGGAATCAAAGGATCAAAACGATCCTAAAGAAAACCATCCCAAAGAAAACGATCCTAAAGAACAAAACGAATCAAATGACCAACCTAAAGACTCAAAAGATTCGGAAGAAGAAGACCCTAAAGATTCTAAACTAAAGGAAGAGGCAAAGCAAGCAAATGAATCCAAAGAACCCAAAGAACCCAAAGAACCCAAAGAACAAGAAGCTGATGAAATAAAAGAACAACCCAAAGAGCCCGAATGGACGTACGAAGAAACCAAATATCTTTTTGAACTTTGTCGTGCTTTTGAATTAAAATGGCCCATAATCCACGATAGATACACATACAATTTGAAGAGATCGTTGGAAGATTTAAAGGAACAGTTTTATCGCATTTGTCTCAAAACTTTGGAATCACAGGAAAACGCCAATCCAGCTTTGATGGACTCTCTCAAGGCGTATTCCAAAACACGTGAATTAGACAGAAAGCAATACTTGGAAAATCTCTTGAAGAGAACTCCAGCTGAAATAGCCGAAGAGGAATCCCTTGTGATAGAAGCGCGTCGTTTCGAATTAGCAGCAAAGAAGATGTTAATTGAAAGATCACATCTTTTGACATTACTTGATTCGCCTCAAACAACCCAGTCCATTCTGAATTATCAATCTTCGCAAGGACTCACAAACTTGTACAATAATTTGATGATTATTGATAAGCACCAAAAGAAACAGCAGCATCAGCAATCACAAAAGTCTTCTGCTACACAGGAACCAGTCCCTCCTACTATTCCAGTGGCGGCTTCCTCCAGCTTCAAGAAAGACAGATCGTTCCAAACACACTTACAACAATATTTATCTGGATTGGTTAAACAGAACGTTAACAATAATCCTCAGGTAAAGCAGGATGCAAGCTCGATCCAACAGTTGCTTGCAAAGAGATTAACCCAGAAGGAAGAAGAGGCATACGGGTTGTATTTCCATGGTACAGAGAAGTTGAATCCGGGTGTTGTGTTAAGATCCTCACAAAGACTCCCTGGTTTGCAGCAGAAACAATCTGTTCTCAAATCGGTCAACAGCGTGCTACAGGAGTTAGATATCCCCACCGCAGGAGGAACCAGCTGGAAGCCAATAATGCCTACTAGAAAGACCATGGCAAAGTACGATGAGTTGATTCGTTCCGTCGTTGCTTTATTGGATGTCAAGAGAGGTAAGGATAAATTGGATTCCGAAATCACCTTGATTAAGAGCCAAAGAGGACTCCAGTGATTATCATCTGGAAATTGCTTTCATCTCAATACGCCCATCAAGGGCTCGGTAAATTGTATTATAAATAATTATTAGTCTATAAATGTCCTATTCTATAATGGAAATCAAGAATCCCTGTATCAACGGTCGTTTCTGCCACTCTCATTTCATTGTAAATCTCGTTAAACTCTTTCTTCGCCTGTGCGATTTCCTCTTGTGATATACTTGGTTGTGGGAATTCAAACACCCGTTTTGTTTCAATTTGATTCAAGGTGATATCAGAGTAATACTCAAAGTCGTGGCTTGTGCTGGTAAAATCTTGTATCAACTCAACTACCAATAGCTTGTCTGTGTAGCCATCAAATAAGTTCCTGGTGTACCGCAAAATATTCCCCACTACTATGCATGTCTTGGTGTAATAAAGATTGTCACTCTTTGTTCTTGTCGCTCTGTCAAAGGCCCGTATCTTTGCAAGCATTCGCAAGAACTTGACAAACTCCTTATTCAATATCTTAAACTGGAACGTCTCCAAACCTTCGTAAAAGTAGCTCAATAACATATGTACGAATATCCAGTTAGACAAGTTTTTCACCTGGCTTTGTTTAAGGTAAATACTAACAAGTTCGAAAATCAAAGTCACTTCTTTCCCCAGTGTGTACTTTGCAAATGTATCCATGGGTCTAGGTGGGTTCTTGATAAGGTAGGTATCAATGAGTCCTGAGGAATTTGCTGGTTTATATTCAGGTCTAGAGGCCCCAACACTGGTCCCAAAGTGAGAGTCAGATCCAGAAACACTGGTCCCAAAGTGAGAATCAGATCCAGAAACACTGGTCCCAAAGTGAGATCCAGATCCGCCGGGCTCAGAAAGAAATCCTCTTTCTCCCCAGACCTCATTCTTTCGATCATAAACAACCATTATCAACTCAAGATGAACGATTGAAAGCTTGTTGATAGTGTTTTTGTACTTCCATTCATGGACATCGATTCCAGGGTCGCTTATACCCAATTTAATCATACACGTTTTGATTATCCCATTCTTTTCAATGTATTCAAAACACACCTTTTGAACGGCCTTGACACACCGGATGCTGAACTCCTTGTATTTCTGTGAAGAGTAATATCTGTCCAACTCGCTGCTAATTACTGTTAAGAACTCCTTGATGTAGATGCGCTTAGTTACATCCTGGAGCTCGTGAGTTCTCTCGATATTAGTGAGGATGTTGAGAATCAATCTTGTGCGGAAATTCATCACATGGAACCAAGTCACATCCTCTGATATATACTTGGACTGGTACAAAACAATCTCGTTCTTGTCTTTATTCAATTGGTTCATGAGCCGCGGTAAGTATCTTGATGGCGAGTAGCCCGCTAAACTCTTCAACAACGCAATAATCACATGGTCCTTGCAGTGCTGGAGGTTGGTGTATTTCAACACCTCTATGAAATAGAGTAACCCAAACTTTTCTCTCAGGTGCTGATTCCCGATATATGGAAATGTCTGTAACGTTAACTTGGTCCAGTTGGGTTGCGCGAGCATGTTCTTACTCATAATCCAATTGCCCATGAGAGTCTCCACAATGCTCGTCACCGTAGCCTCCTCAGATACCCTTGGAAGTGGGAATCTGCCCATGTTCGAATTGAGAACTTTGAACGTGTGGTCGTTGATTAACTGTATTACTTGTGGGTTTTTTGGTATCTCCCTCGGGTGTATGAATTGTGAGTTATCCAGTGGTGAAAGCTGGAATCGTGAAGATCCGGAAAGCTTTGAAAACTGAGAAGACTCAGCAAACTTTGAAAACTGGGAACCTGGATTCTCGTATCTGACACCACCGCCCAAAAGTTGTAATATCTTTGCAACTATTCTGTGCATTCCCAAACCAATCTCATCGTTAGCTAAATCGACCTTCCCATACAAACGAAGCACTTGGTTCAAGTAGTTGGTATTTTTGGTATCCACCACTTTGTCAATCACATTCACAACGAGTCTCAATAGCTTTAATGACTTTTTGTATCTCATGTTTAGCAACAATATCAAACTTTCGATGGGGAGTTGGCTAATACCGGATTGGATCACCATTTCGATGTAAAAGCTTAGCGAGTTCACAGAAGACTCGATGATTCCGTGATCCTCGCGATCACTCACCCGCAGAATTAAATCATAATATTGGTTCTTCAAGTCAATACTGGCTATCAGAACCAATAATTGAAGGAAGTTTAATCTGTTCAAATACATGACATAGTGTGTTTTGTTCTTTTCGTACTGGTAATGGCTGGACGTGATAAGTTTGGTGGTCAATCTCTTTTTGTTATACCCCGGTGGTAGCTCGGAAACATAAGTGTAAACCACAAATAGAAAGCGTTCAAAGAAGGAATTATCTGGAATGTCGTATCGTGTGTGGATCTTGCCAATTAACTCGGGTACCCCCCATTCATCCTCAAAGTTGGCAAACTTGCGGCTCGTGATCGTTCCATAGAATTTAAAAACCATTCGTTCTTCCAATTTCCATCCCAAATTCTGGTTGATATGGAGCACACTTTCGAGAAAGCTTATGTGGACCTTCGAGTCTGATCCACTTATATGGTCATAAAGTGTATAAAACACACTCCAATTCACTTCTGGGTGTAATGTGCATATCATAGTAACAAGACCAGCAAGCACTGACTCGACGCCAGTGTCCAGAACAGCCTTGGTGATGCAGCTTTCAATTGAGCTCCACAACACCCCTTCGTTATTGACGATTTCATACATTATTTGAAGCGACTCATAGTGATTAGGAAATATGTTTTCAGAATGCCCATTTTTGTAGCTCCCACCTATGGGAACTCCATTAGAATGTCGATCAGGAAACTCGGGAACTCCATTCGAACTTCCATAAGATATGGAAGCACCTTCTTCCAAATCAAAAGCCAAATACAAGTCAAAGTAAAACCTCCAGTAGCTCAGATAAACGCTTGTGTCCATCACAAAAGCCAGATCACGGCTCTTGTTGATACAGCCCAATGTGAACCAGAGTAAGCACACGTATGGAAACACGGCAAACACATCATTATGGTCCCTGGCCTCCAAATGATGAAACAAGGTCCGCAAAAGACTAAGCGTCTTAGCGGAGGAAACGGTCTGGGTGATCAAACTCCATCTCACCATTCCATGGAACACATGGTAGAGCTGGTGTTTTTCAATGACACCTGCCTTTATCTTTTTGATGATCAGAATTAACAACCGATCAAAAAGCGCTGATGATTTCGGAGTGTTTACCAACGTGAATAGAAACGATTCGCCGTAGAAATTAATACCAACTGAGTCCTTGGACACACTCAAGTTATCTCTGTTGATTAGGGTGTCGACGCTGTATATGTTCCCTTTCGTGAGGTTATGAATTCTTTTGATGTCTATCGAGTCCAATACACTATCGGGTCCAAACTTCCCATTGACATTCTTCACGACAGCAGGGAACTTGATTTTGGGTGGTTTGTAGAATTGAGTGGTGCTCTCCGCTTCAAAAGGTATGGTATATTGTATTGTTTTCCGAGCGTTGATCACCTTTGGCGTGGTTTTCGTGAGCTTTGGCATGGTGTTTGTGGGCACCTTTGGTGTGGCGCTCTCTGTTGCCTCGGTTCTTGGGGTGATGAACTTCTTTCGAAGCACCAAACCCTTATGGCGTTTCGTGTACAGTTTCATTCTCTGGGGTACTCCTTTTCTCTTGGTTCCTTGAACGGTTATTTTCGAAGCTTCGGGATTACCCTCATCCGTGATTATGTCTGTGTTGTATGGTTTCTTTCGTGAACTAAGCCCGTGTGCAGAAACACCTGGTAATCCAGAAAAACTTGGTCCATATCTCTTACCGGATAACCCAGATAGATCAGACAATTCATAGCTCTTTGTGTCAGGTACAGGCGATCTAGGTAGTCCGTATGGCGTTGGAGAATTAGATCCAGGTGATCTAGATAACACATGTCTCATAGAAGCACCAGGCGAAACATGTCTCATAGAAGCACCAGGCGAAACATGTCTCATAGAAGCACCAGGAGACCTAGATGATACGCTCCTAGATATTCTTGGAGATCTCAGACTCGCCTTAGCAGGCCGAGAGTACATTCTGTCTATATTATCATACTCTTGTACGGAGCCGTCTGAAAAATAATCATCCAAGAGTGGTTGTCCCTCAAACATATGATCAAAAGGAATCTCCTCGTCTGAGGACGAACTTTCTGACAAATACGCTGGTGATTCAGGTGCACTCATGATGCTTCTCTCATGATCCGATGCATATTCAGTAGCAAACTCACCGCTGGTGTTGTCCTTGTAGTTTCTGATATCCGTAAAGTCTCTGTTGGTGTTGTCCATTCCAACACCTCTGTTAGTGATGTAATCACTATATGCGATTTCGTCATCTCTTGCGTCTGGATCGTTTTCATTTGGAAATTGGATTTGTCTATAAATACTGATTTCATTTAACTGAGGCTCGTCAGATATGAAAGGAACGTTCTGGTCTTTGAACTTGGTATGTGTCAGTTTCTTCTTCACAGCCAAACCTTTCCTGTGGCCAATTTCAAGTTGTTTTGGCTTGGGGCGTTTCTTCACGCGACCAGAGTCCAACCGCTTAAAAGACTCTGGAAGTGCACCTCTCAAGGCGCTCTTTTCTTTATGTTTTCTCGCCTTTTTCGGTTTATTGGAGGCCTTTTCAATGATATCAGTGGGTATCAAGTCCTGTTCGAACTCGCTCACAGGTTTGCGCGGAGTGTACCCAGCTTCTATGTCCGATTCCAGACTGCTGAAGTCGCACCACTCTAGTGCTTTAGACGCAACGTTGTCCGATTCGGGTAGTTCCCATGAAAACCCGTCCATCAGTTCTGCATTCGTCTCCAATTCCTCTGTATTTGTATTTTGGGACTCCTGGGACGCCTGTGTATCTGGATTCTGGGACTCCTGTGTATTTGGATTCTGGGACTCTTCGGTGTAACGCACTTCAGATTCCTCCTCCTCTCTTTCCTTTTGCCGAGCTATCGAAGACTGCTTCCCGAGAATCGTGTAGAAGTTCTTAGCCTTGTACTTTTCATCCCTGGGGTTGCGCTGTTTCAATCGCACGTACGAATGGTTCAAAAACTTGATTATATCCTCCACGTTCTGTCTTTCTTCGTAGAGTTCATTCAAGTAATTCACGTCGGTGAGCCCCAAGTAATGCGCTTGGTCATTCAAGTACGGGTGTGTACTTGCAAAGTTACGTTTCCTTAATCCCCTCCGCTTGGTTTCAAAGTTACGTGCATCCAAGTATATTCGAAGGTTGTTTTCGTCTTCATCATCTTTTGATATCGCTTTGGTTGTACCTTTGTTTTCCAGTGCTGCTGGTGTTGTTGGTGAGTATTCCCGTCCTGTTGGTGAAGAATCAGGTGATATTCGTGGTGTATCTTGCACTGTGGGTGTTTCTAATTGTGTTATTTCTGGTTCTGATTCTGATATTTCTAGAACTTCTTCCAGTACTCGCACTTGTGCTAACAGTCCTGGTGGTGCTATGTGGATCTCAGGTGCTTCATTTGATTTTTCGATTTCTCGTGCTTGCTTGGTTTTCTCGTTTTCTGGTGCTTCCAAAGCATCTCGTATTCCGTTTTCTGGTGCTAAAGTAACCTGTATTCCGTTTTCTGGTGCTTCCAAAGTAATAAAACTGTTGATTTCTGGTCCCTGTCCAGTTTCTAGGATTCGCAGCTGTTCCAGAAAGCTTCTATAATGTTGTTGCCTTCGCCTTACGTCAGGCCTATTCAAATAAAGTGTGATGTCAGCCCATTCCTCATTGGTGAATAAGCCTCTGTAGCGATGAAGTTTCGGTTGCACATCGTGCCGCTGCTGCTCGGACAACTCCAGGAGCGCGGATGCCAACTTCCATGGGTCTATCATCGTGACGTCGATCCATCCTTCATCCTCGGAATCGGAAACATACGCCATGGCTCTCTTCTTTAATTTTTCACGCGTCGCGATCCTCTCCACAATTCAATCATTGAGTCAGGTGACTAAGTGATTGAATAAAGTACTCAAATACCAAAAGTGTTTATGTTATGCTGTGCACAACCACAAGTGTTCTACGTTCGAGGCAGAGGTACTGCAAGTGTCATATTTCACCTCTGTTCAAATTCCGCTATCTCCAGGCTTAAAGTTTTAATGCAATTCAAACTCAGAACACAAGGTAAGCGTGAAACACGGAATGGAATGACCAGATGACGACACGATAACACGGAGTTTGAGGCATGGATATGGGCTGTTTTCTTTTGGTTATTTTGGGCAATCGTTTGATTTTTGGTCAGACTATTCTACATTATGGCTTGACTAAATTTGCTTTAACTGATTTGTGATTTGTGATTGACTGCTTTTAACTAGATTATTCACTTGTATTTGATATTATCTTGATGCTTTATCTCGGGTGTCTTGGATTTGTTAACTTATCCAGGTTTTGCCTTCGATTAGCTCACTTACCTTGGGTTTATCTTTGTTAACTTGAATGTGTTATCTCGTGTTTTACTTGGATTTTGAACATAGATTTTTAAATTGAATTCGTTATCTTGATTTTACACATTTGTATAACCAGACGTAGTGGCTATATTTAGGTTTGTTATCCTCCCACAGCAACTCACAACTAAATACCTCAGATAAGGGTGCGAGATTTTCAAATCAAATCGAATCAAATCATATCAATGACGTATGCCTGCATAAAATACGAGTTCCTTCGGAAAGCCAAAATACGAGACGATTTGGCACCCTCTCAAGTGGCCAAGCATGAGGGAAACATTGGCATAGGGCCCTCGCACAGGCCCTCGCACAGGCCCTCGCATAGGCCCTCGGAGATGCATGCCAGGGAAGGTTTCCTAGCCGAGTAATAGATCTTTGTGGATTATTTTTATTTCTTGTTTCCCCAACAATAGAATAGGAGCATCCATGTGGTTATGCGATTCCGTCGAATAGGTTACCGCCATCGTGTCATTATCCTACACACACCGTGGAAAGTCGGCTTAAATTTCGGCGTGTTTCAAAGTTTACCAGATTTGCGGTATTTATATTTGTTATAAATTTGAGCTTGAATACTCTACAAAGGTAACACACACCCGATGGCCAGTGAACCCACAACAGAAGGAACCACAGGAGCCATAGGAACAACCAATGGTAGCGATGCTAGCAAAGGTGAGCGCTCTTTCAGTGAAGATACCCCATTGCTTGAAACTTACAAGTCTGCGCAAGACTCTATCGCCATATTTCCAAATGCGCACATTGTATACCGCGATGAGCACATTTACTTAGACTCCACCAACTGGAGAAACAGTACGCTTCTCAAGCTCCAGATCGGTGCTGCATACGTGGTGTACCTTTTGTTTGGGCTCTCCCTGCAAACCATCGGAACCGTCATTCCCAAAATCCAAGAACACTACCACATCAACGAGGCACAGGTAAGTATGATTTTCCTCTCCTCCGAAGTGGGCTACTTGACCATGGCCTTCTTCAACGACATCACACACACCAGAATGGGTGTGCGTGGTGTCGTCGTCATGGGCGCCCTCTTGATGACCATTTCGTTTCTCATCGTTCTGACCGCTCCGTGGTACCCAGCAGTGCTCCTCAGTTACGTGGTGTGCGGAGTCGGCTACGGGACCTTGGACTCAAGCTTGAACATCTGGATGGGGAACTTGGAAGACTCAAACCAACTTTTGGGCATCTTGCATGGCTTCTTCGGTATCGGGTGCATGATCTCTCCTCCTTTAATCACATATTTGCTCGAGAAAGATGTCAGTCCCTGGCTCTGGAATGACTACTACCTTGTCTTGGCCTCCGTGGGAGCGATCGTCTCCATCCTCCTCTTGGTCACGTTTAGATTCGAGACTCCAATCAAATACAAGTACGTCTTGGAACAGAAACATTTCAAGGAAATGGAGCTGGCAGGCTTGTCTCCCGTTTCCCCACACTCGGAATCATCCTTGGAAAATCAAGACTTTTCAAAACCAGCTGGTATCTCCGAAGCTCTCAGATCAAAGGAAATATGGGTCTTTGCCTGTGTTCTCTTTGCTTACGTGGGTGCAGAAGTGTCGTTTGGTTCATGGCTAATCACTTTCTTGCTCCGCATCAAAAACCTCTCATACAAATCATCTCTGTATGTCGCTAGTAGCTTCTGGACAGGGCTTACCGTTGGCCGTATCTGTTTGGGCTTTGTCACAGCTAAATTCTTCAGAACTGAACTCACTGCTAACCTGGTTTACATCACCGGCTCCTTCATCGGTGCCTTCATGTTCTGGCTCTTGTCCTTCACTAACCAAGTCTCTTCGTTCTACTTGTGTGTGTTCATCACAGGTGTCTTTGTGGGTCCTGTGTTCCCTACAACAATCGTGTGCTGCATCAAAATCTTGCCAGTCAAGTTCCACGCTTCAGGAATCGGCTTCATTTGTGCCTTTGGTGGAGGTGGTGCCGCTGGTATTCCTTTCATCGTTGGTTTGATCGCTCAAAATAGCCAAAATGGCCTCAGAGACTACCCAGTGATTATCGCCGGTATGTTCTTCATCTTGACTGTAATCTGGGCCCTCCTTGTGCAAAAATACAAGGGTGTCTTTGCTGAAAAGCATTAATCTTATATATTCAATATAAAGTTTTCTAAATCATAGCCGTAATCCGCAACGATGGTCAGCCTTGGTGTGTTAACTCTGTATCCTAGGCTCAAGAGATCAAACTAAATTCGAGAAATCTATCTCCCAAAGCATTCTCATGGTGTCTCAATCTCATGGTGTCTCATTCTCATGATGTCTCAATCTCATGATGTCTCAATCTCATGGTGTCTCAGTCTCATGGTGTCTCAAAGGCTTCTTAACTTTTATAAACTCAACTAACTTTGGGCAGCCCATTCTTCGGGTGTAAACCCCTTTTGAGTGAATGCGTGGATATCGGCAATTTCAGCCTTCAATGCTGTGTTCACCAACCGATGTCTAGCCAACTTGTTCTTCCCCTTGAACACATCAGATACAATTATAACAGCAAACGCTTGTCCGCATCCACCGCTCATGTCTTCCACTTGTACAACCAGGGCCTGTAACTTCTCCTCGATGATACTCTTGAATGAATCCACTGTTAACGACATCTTTGCTGATGGAATAGATAATTGATTTTTTTTTTTTCTGTATTAGTGAGCACCTTGCAAGACACACTCTGTGGACACACGGAAGGTTCTCGGAAGTGAACAGTTGCAACATGGCAGAGTTATATAATGCAGTTTCGGTTCTTAAAAACAACAAGTGTAGATGTGTTTGTTGTGGCAACTAGGTTATCGTCACCAGTGGCTACTTGAATGGTGGGCACTGATATGAGGTTGTACAGCTCCATAGGTTGATCCCCTTTACAATTCTACACCCCTTAATGGTAAACTTATTATTATAATGATACAAAATAAACAGGTTAACAAGAAATACCACACTTAATTAGGAATACATTCAAAGAACTAGAAATGCCTCAGAGAACTGCCCTTCTCTTATATATCTTCGTTTTTGTTTTTTTTGTACTTATTACTCGATTCTGGATGTTTCACCGTAAGACTCGTTTTCAACCTTAAAATGCCCTCTGGAAATGGTGTTTGTGTGTACCATTTGGTTGGATACTGCGTCTGGTGCGCTCGCGTTTTCGTACTGCTTGAAGAAAGTCGGGTCCTCCTTTGCAACTTTATCCAACTTGCCCATGATTTCTTTGGTTGTAAGATGACTATCTGGCTTCAAATTGTTAAAGCCACACTTGTCAAAAAAAGCATTCAAATCTTCAGGTATAATGCTAATCTCATCATGCAACTCGATCAATTGGTTCACAACTTCAATAGCTAAAAAGTATGTGTCTCCACTCTGGTGCACTCCTTCTGCTGCTCCTTCCACCTTGTTGATCAAAATGTTAGGTGCAATAACAGTCGCCAAATTGTGAACATCCATCTTGGACCCAGTCTCTTCATCAATCTCCGCAAATGAAGCTACCCAGCTGAAAAAGCTAAGCAATACTTCAAGCAAATTACGATTGCTTCTTGGTAACATGCAATATGCCAATTGGAGAATTCTCTTTCGAATCACAAGATTGGTCTCTCCTTGTGACGAGATCCACAACTCATACAAATTGTGTGTTAACAAAGGATTGGGTAACTCTCTTAACCATTTCTTCATCAAGGCTGCAAGCTGCACCGCTGTTTGACTGCTGAAATCAGGCGACTTCAATGGTGTCCTATTAATCTCTTCAGTGAGTTCCCTCAATCTCTTGATATTACCATTTAATCTGAAAATACCTTCTACAGACATATCCTTCAGTCTCAAGGCTGTAATAATATCGTCAATAAGAATAGGAATTCTCAATTTAGAGGGCCCAACACCCAAATCAGAATCAACCCCAAACTTGTTAGTCAAATCTTGTAAGTCAACTCCAAAAACTCCAGCATTCTTATCGTGGCGTTTGTCGCCACCAGCACCAAACTTGAACTTGTCCCAGAATGTAGCTTGCTTCTTAGTTTGAATCAAACCCAAGAGATCCTCCTTGTTGTATCTGTTTCCAGAAATAAACGTCAAGGCTTCAACAGCAACATGTCTCATTATAAAATGCTCCTCTTTGGACAACTCGGAATAGTACTTCACTCTCTTTCTCTGTGGCTCCTGTTGCATAGCAACTTCAGCCTGCTCGTTTTGGTTGGGGGATGGTCCATTCAAAAGATTTTCTAATGCATGTGTAGGACTCATGATCATTGGGTTGTGGTTACCCAAATTGGTGTTAATACTTTTTAGTGGTTGCATTGGTCTTTGTCTTTGGTACAAACTGTTGTGGTGTTTAAAGGCATTAGGACGCTGGTCTCTGGCTTGCTCAGCAGCAACAATTCTAGGAATATCGTCCAAAGTTAATGACTTTTCATTCTTCAACAAATCAGTAGTTCGATCCAAATGTGAGTTCGTTGACTGTCTCTGTGGTTCATCTCTAATCTTGAGAGATTTCTTTACATTGAATTGCTCACTCTCAGGTCCACCAATAAAAGAAAGATGAGATGCTGCACTGGTTTTGCGGTCCTTCTTAATCTTTCTGTTATCTTCAAGATTCACTTCAGATAAATCCTCTGCAAGATTGTCATTGGACGTGTTCATGACTTCATCCTTGCGTGCTTCATTGGCTTGTGGTGTTTCAATAATTACTGACTTTCTTGCATTCTTTTTAACTGATGTAGAAAGCTTTTGGCTTTGTCGTCTTGTTCTTAAAGTGGTAACGTCGCTTAATGTCTTGGAGTAGTTGTCCTCTGTGTTCTTGGTTTCTTCTTCTCCAATTGATCCCCTGATGGTGGATGACGTGCGCAGTATTGGAACGGGAACTTGTTGCTTCTGTGATGCCTGTCTCAGAATACTTATATACCCTATGTCAACCTTCATAACAGCTTGCGATCTTGAAATAGCAATCTTCAAAAGGTAAACCAATTGTGATAAATCACTGATATATTCAAATCCTAAAATGGCGTCGCTTGTGAAGTCGGCATTTTCCTCAATTTGACACTGGTTACAAATAATCTTCGAAGAAGCAACATTATATCTTGTTTCTTTTATTTCATCCAATGAGATGTTACGAGAACAAGAGGAACAGTTGAAACATTTTGCGTGCCAACGTTGGTCATCAAATCTAGCACACATTTTTTCAACACTCTTTGAACAACTTGCACATGAGTCGGTTGCATTGGCTGGAACAGCCAATTGAGCTCTGATTGCTTCAATATTTGGACTTATAGTGTCTGAGCCTTCTTGTTGTTTGTTAAATCTTTCATACCCTGATGTAATCTTCAAAAAACTTTCTGTCGCGTCACTTGTTCCCAATAACTTGTTAATACGTAAGGTATTACTGAGACCAATTCTGATGAGCAACTTCAAGTAATGAGCACAACCAGTGATGACAGACAATAGTTCTGCTGATAAACTTCCCGATTGAGAAATTTGGCTTGACTTACGCAATATAGCCAAGTAACTCATAATCTTACCGGATATATTTCTAGGTTCTTTTTTTAACATTTGGAAATAGTCCTGTTCAAAGTTAAATGCCTTTTCCGGGTCTTGTGGACTGCTTTGGTTTTTGTATTTCTCTTTTAAGATTGGAATGCATTTTTGAATTTGAACAATTATGACATCCAATGCCTTGAATAAAACTTCGACATTTACCACCAACTTACCAGTTGCAAGCAACCCATTGCTTTGGTTAGCTGTGTATGCATTTAAGAGCATATCACTAATCAGGGCGGCAGTGGTCTCTTCGTAACCGGAAAGTGTTAACCAGGAATGCAACACCAAGGTTTCGATTTGCTGTTCAATTGACAAGAGTAACTTATCGTCTATTCCATTTGCCTTTAAGGAGGGTGATTTTATTAAGCTTACTTCAGCATTTTCTGTTGCTGCTTCATCTTCATGAACCTTCATGGCTCTAAGGTTGGCTAAAACACTTTCAGAGAGACCAAATTGTTTTTGGAGTCCCACTGAATCGGCCATGATAGACACGTTCCAGAATTTGTGAACCATGTAGCATTCCGGGTGCCATTGCTGGTTACGTCCACCCTTAAAAAGTTCCACAAACTGTTTGACAATTGAAGAGTGACAACCTTCACAGTGCAGGGCGTAAGATTTGGAATAGTGGTAGTGGCAATAAATGTTGCCTTCATGTTCGTAGTAACTTTCGTCAGATTCAAACACCTTGTGACATACAGCACATTTGAAGTGTTCCAAATGGTACTTGTTTCCGAGAGCTGTAATGTACGGTCCACGCAATGCCTGGTTGCAGCTGAAACAAATTAAATCCAACTTCTTGAAGTAATCATATTCGCAAAGGGCAACTTGTGATTGTTGGCCATATTCGTCTGTGACTTCGTATGGGAAGAATTTAGATGAACATTGCTCGCCACACTCATGACAAACAAAACAATCAACGTGGAATGCGGCACCCAACGCCCTAACAAACTGTCCTGTGATATCCAAATTACACTTTTGGCATACCTTCTTTTTCTTTCTTGTGCTCTTCTTTCGCAGGGCCGAGAAGGAGCGCTTGAATTCCGGAGCATACTGGTCATTCTGGTTTGGTATTTCATTTTGCTTGACATTCTGGTTTGTGAGTGGTTGACTCTGTGGGTACTGGTACTTGTTTTGTGGATAATTCCGTTGTGGTTCTTGTTGCTGGTTTTGTTGGATCAGTTGTTGCAGAGTCTGACGTTCGATTTGGTGGCTTTGGAACAGTTGATGCAGTTGTTTGCGTTCAATCTGATGTTGGAACAGCTGTTGCAGTGGTTGCCTATTGATTTGGAACAGTTGATGCAGCAGCTGTCTCTCCATTGTATGATTGTACAACAGTCTATCTTGAGTAGAATGCAGATTTTGTCTTTCATGGAGATTTTGTTGGTGTTGCAGAAGCGGTCTTTCGTGAAAATGTTGCTGGTGTTGCAGAAGAGGTCTTTCATGGAATTGTTGATGTTGCAGAAGAGGTCTCTCATGGTGGTTCTGTGGGTGTTGCAGAAGAGGTCTCTCATGGTGGTTCTGTGGGTGTTGTCTTTCATTTATGTGCTGTTGGTTTTTCTCATTAGAGTGACTTTGTCTTTCTTGATTATAAGGAGGGGCAAGTATGATCTGATTAGTATTTACATCGTTATGTTTTGATTCCTGATGGTCCAAGACCGGTGATATGGCAATTGAGTGCCTCTGGCTGGGGTGCAAACTGTGTGAAATCTGATCCAGGGGTCTTCTGATGTTTTGAGGAACCTTTGGATGTTGGTACAGATTGAATTGTGTATTTGAAGGTCTCATGTCTGACGAGTAGGTGGCCTTTGGTTTCGATGGCATTGGGGGGATGAGCTCCTGCCATCCGACACCTCCATTATGGCCATTGTGACTGCTCTGGCCATTCTGGCCATTTTGACTGTACTGGCCATTCTGGCCATTTTGACTGTACTGGCTATTCTGGCCATTGTGGCCATTCTGGCTATTGTAGCCATTCAGGGCAATCAGACTAGACATCTGGGGGGGCTGATTCACGTTCGGGGACGTTGCACCAAAAGTATTATTCTTAAAATTAAAGTACAGATCATTATCATACTGGTCGTGGTGTATTGGTTGGAACAATTGTCGTGACGGGGAGGGGAGCTGTGAGTTGTGCGAGTGTGACCTCGAGTGGCCAAACTTCTTGGCCAGCGATGTGAACGGTGACGATGACGTCTTTCTCTTGGGTGACGTGGTGTTCAGAAACGCGGCGGGCGATCTGGGCGACTTGGGCGTGAACTCGTCACGCTCGCTCTCAAATTCGAATGGAACCCCTACTCCTCCTGCTCCTCCTCCTACAACAACAACTTGCAGGTTGCGGCTCCCCTGCCGCGTGCCTCCAGCACCGTCAGAATGCTGCTTCTGTGATTGCGTCTTGGACATGTCTGCTGTTTTTTTGTTTTCTCTTGCTTTCTCCCCGTGTCCATATGATAACAAACTATTTTTAGTTGGAAAAATCTCAAACTTAATCAACTTTCGGCTCAGTATCCCTTGTTTATCGCTCGATCTAGTCCTTGTTTGCTTGTCAATCGCTTACTGATAGTATTTCTAGCGCGCCCTATACAGATGGTTCTCTTCTCCTTGTTTAGGTTAGGCAACACTGGCTTCGATTCTCTGCAATCGCCTCCAATTGGCTCTCTTTGATACACCTGTTTTTTTGTTTTTTGGTCAAAAAAAAGTTAATTCCTCCAGAAAAATGCGGATCACAGTAAACAAATGTTACCTTTTTCTTGTATGGTGTATTGTTGTTGTTGTTTTTTGGTGAGGGGGTGTTGGTGTTTTTTTTTGTATAGACAATATATAGAGATCCAACGGCAATGACGTATGCGAGTGGGGATGTCATGGTTGTGTTGTGAAGAGGTGTTCCTTGTGTTTTCGCTACGGGTGGATTACATAGTGCTGCTTTGTGCTAGTTTATTGTATATGGGGAGCAAATCGAGCATAGCGAGCGTAGCGAGCAAAGCTAGCGTAGCGAGTTGTGCGGGCTTTTGCGGGTTGTATATGAGTTTCCATTCTTCAACCTTGTTATTCAACTTAAGGTAGTCTCACTGCTGATTTGAACTGTATTGGATTTGTAAATGGAGGCTGATTCAGTGAATTGGTTTTGTAAATGATGTAATCTGACAGTTTATTCAGCCAATTGTTATTCAACCTAAATGATGTAATCTGACTGCTACTTTGAAATATAATGGGTTTGTAAAAATCTGGAGGAGATCTAGTGAACAGAAATGGGTATGTGATGGTCTAACAGTGAAGGGTTGTGTGATGTTTGAATAATTATTGATGTATGGGTACTTATTGATTTATGGGTTTAGAGTACTTATTGATGTTTGGGTTTAGAGTACTTATTGATGTATGGGTACTTATTGATTTATGGGTTTAGAGTACTTATTGGCTGATTCAGTCGAAATGTATCGTGGTAGTAACGCTTCATCCAACGTGGTGCAATATAGTTGATCGTTGTGATGACGCTTCATCAACTGCACATAGTGTAATACGATTCAGTTATCGTTGTGATGATGCTTCATCTGAACATGCATTAATAATTCAGTTGATCGTTGTGATGATGCTTCATCTACACATGCATTAATAATTCAGTTGAATCGTTCAGGTTTCTTGGATCTTTGAGATAAAGGTCAATAAATCCACGGTTGGCTACAAGTTGTTAGGTGTCCGTTCAAACTGACTCCAAGCATAAGCTTGCATTTTAAACACTGTATGTGTGCAGGGTTATTTGTCGAGCTGAATGAGCCTCGATCTATTCTAATCATTTGAGGTGTTTCATTGCGTATTCTCAGAAGAGTAGACCCTTCATGTTTAAAACCTAAAGAATCACAAGCATCTTTTCTAATTCTCTTTACTCTTATCGCAATCATTTTCTCTCTTTTTTGTGAAATTCTTGCATTATTCTAAATTCAATTTGCAAGACTCTGTTTCAAAATCGGCTTCCAATATAAAAATGTCAAAAATCAAATAAGCACCAACAATTAAACGAAGCACCTCCTTCGCGAACAATAATACAAATGTATTTAGTGTTTAGAATATTTATAGAATATCTAGTGTCATTGAACCCAGTGTCATTGAAAATCTAGTGGTAATAGAATATGAAGAGAGAATATCGAATACAAATGTTGCAAATCCATGTGGCAGCAAATCTCCGTACCATTGATAGAAGGTGACAAAGAACTATGAAAACTAAAGTTAACAAACCTCTACACAAAGTGCTGGATATTAAAAGAGCGTATAAATGAATTGGTATAAAAACATCCGTAACAAAAGCACTACTATGTACCAGATCAGCCTCAAATAAGCATCAAATGAACTCCAAATCAAACTTTCATCGAATTATCATCAAGTCAAATAATTATACTCATTAAATAGGCAAACTGATACTAATCAACTAAATATAGTGGAATCAATCAATTAAATAAAGTGGAATCAATAAATTAAGTGGAATCAATAAATTAAGTGGAATCAATAAATTAAGTGGAACCAATCAAATAAATAAAGTGAACATTCACAATATAATCAATACCCGGGCCAATAATCTACTTACAAAAGACAGCAACTGGAAAGAGTAAATAGAAATAGTCAACGGTCGTCAACCGGTGTATGGCTAAGAAGTTGAGAGCAATTCTACAGTGACTATAATAGGTGCACTAGTTTTTTTCGCGCGCACCAACCTGCATACACATCTCGACGTTTCTCATCCAACCAAAATTCAATGTTTTCCAATTTTCATTGAACTATACACCAGCAGTACGTAGCTTGCTCATGAAAGACAATTGATAACAGACTACTAACAACGAAATAGTATAAGATGTCTACAGAACAAAAGGTAATCCCTACTGCTTCTCAAAACTTGTTAAACGATAAGTGGGACGTTGTACTCTCCAACACTTTGATCAAGACCGGCCTCGGTTTCGGCGGTGGTGTTTTGGCAAGCATTTTGTTATTCAAGAGAAGATCTTTCCCTGTGTGGATTGGTGTTGGCTTCGGTTTAGGTAGAGGTTACGCTGAAGGTGACGCCATCTTTAGATCTAACCACGGTCTCAGATCAGTCAAGGCTTGATTATTTATTCAAACAAACAAAAAATGGTAATATACAATTGCATCGATTTTATCTTGTACATTTGGGTATTTTCCTCACCCTTCACATCGATCTTGATCATGTCTAGTGATTCCTTTTCATTGCACATTGGGTTCCCCAAATGGGTCATACAATATTATCCTCGTATCATTATTGAAACCACAAATAAACCTCCTTGAAAACTAAGAATCCTGATTCCTTGAAACTGCAAGTTTTCTATTCCATTGAAAACTTCTTCAGAATCTTCCTTGAACTATATATACATCTTTAGTTTAGTTACAATAAAAAAACATAATTCTAGTGTGTAATTTTCTTTTTCTTCAATGAGCAATCCAATAATCACAGGCTCTGTCGACTTGTATGACTACTTGGGACTAGATCCAGAAGCTACAGACCTGGAAATCCGTTCCAAGTACCGTCGGTTGGCTCTTCAGCACCATCCAGATAAGAATAATGGTAACACAGAAAAATTCACCTTTTTGAATCAAGTGTATCAGGTCTTGTCTAACCCGACCTTAAGACAACAGTATGATCGTATACGAAACCTACGGTCCGATACACTGTCTGCGTCGTTCAAGTCGGCAACAGAACGGTTCAGACAAGAATTGGAAAGGGACGAATTGAAGGCAAAGAAGCCTGCTCCATCTTTAGGTGTTGATGTGGAGCAGCTATCAAGGGAAGGTCTTCTGATGAGGAAAGAGCTTGAATCTCGCCTTCGAACGCAAAATAGCTCACCCAATGACTATATCTCCTTCGATAATCTAAGCATTCCCAACTCAGGATTCTCCATCATCGATTCCCAGTCAAATCAAGTTTTAGTTTGGTGGAAACATCGGGATGACTTACAGGGCCATTTCGACAACAACGTATTGAAGGAATTAATGCAAATCTTTGGCCCAGTAGAAAGTACCCGAATTGTGGGCTCCCGTGGTCCACGCTATGATTCCGGCATTGTTGAATACATAAACACATCTGATGCTGACAGTGCCATTGCACATGATTATAAAAAGTCGGCTATATTATGGGATGGGACAAATGTGCGAAAGTTGGCCAGCTTATTGAGAGGATGCAAGCATTTGGATTCTTCAGAGGTTCTTTTAGAGGAAGCTTTAGCATCATAGAGAGAGGGTGAGAGGGGTTTAAAAAGCCCAAATAGAATAATACAGCAATAGTATCTACACAATATATGAACCGTATCTGACCTGGAAAGGTATTCATTGAGCTTTCCAAGGCTTTAAAAGTCCAATAATTCTTTGACTTTTCTCCAAAAGAGAGATATCAAACATGGGTTGAGTTTCTATGTTTGAATATCGTTTAGTCAACTACATTTATACAACTTTCATAAGAATCCATCATCTTTTCATTTCAAGAATCCATCATCTTTCCATTTCAAGGATTTCTTTTCATTTCTAGAATCTATCAATCATCTCTCCATTTCACAAATACCTCGTCTGTTCTGAACCTTTGGGTACAGACTGTGTTCCATAATTCGTTAATCTGATTAGTTCTATAGCTTAATAAACCAGCATGTGCAATCATGATACCGTTATCGATACAGAATCTTTCATCTGTAGCAAAGATTTGGCCATTTTTACGGTCTTCAATCATTAATTTCATCATTTCTTGTAATCTTTCGTTGGAGCCCACACCACCAACAATTAAAACCTGATTACTGTTGACGTGAGCCAAAGCTCTTTCTGTGATTTCCACTAACATTGAAAACACGCATTCTTGTAATGAGAAGCACAAATCCTCGACTGTTATTGGTTCCCCGGACTCTTCGTCAATCAAGGCCTTTGAATTTTTGTGTTGCTTAACGTTCCCAAGTAATTCATTGGCGATTTGGTCGATATAAGCCAATATACCAGACATTGACAAATCCATTCCCTTAACTGTGTATGGTAATTGCACCAAGTGCTTACCCTTTTTTGCGAGCTGCTCTATGTTATAGCCAGGGAATGGGTCGTTGGGAATCTTGAGGGTACGTGCAAATCTATCCAAGCAGTTACCGATGGCAATATCCAAGGTTTCTCCAAAAATTCTATATCTTTGCTTAGAGTATGCAATCACTTGAGTGTTACCTCCACTCACGTACAATACAACTGGGTTATCTGCACCAGTGATCTCCCTGCCCATTTCGATATGTCCAACACAGTGGTTGACACCAACCAAGGGAATATCCCACAACTGTGATAACGTTCTGGCAGCGATCACCACACTCTCCAACGGCGCACCCATGCCAGGGCCCTGCGTGAAACAAATACAGTCAATATCAGCTCCCCTAATCTTGGCGTCCACCAAGGCCTGTTTTATTATCCGCACAGCCCAATTCCTATGGTGTCTTGCTGTGTCACGAGGAAGAAACCCTTCTCCTGGTGGGGCTGTATAGGTATCTCTAACATTAGATAAAACCTCGGCTCTATTGGTTTCTGAAAGCTGGCCGAGATGGTGCTTGATCACTCCAACACCAAGCTTGTTAGCAGACCCTTCAAGACCAAGTGCAATGTAATACGACTTGCCTGGTTTGGCATATAAATCAAGATCAATAGTCATCTTCTTCTTCTTTGACAAAAAACTCAGTTTTTTTCTTTGATGAGCGCGTTAGAAAAGTCATACAAAAACAAAAACAAGACCAAAAGACCAAAAGACCAAAGGACCAAAAGACCAAAGAACCAGAAAAGCAGCAAAATAAAAGAAATGTCTTTAGATTACATATTGGACCGTACCCTTCAATCGATCACGTCGATGCAGTCACTTCATTTTGAACAACCAGGGTTATTTACCAATGCGATAGTCAAAAGGCCGAATATCACAACGTTATTGAAAGACCCCACGGAAGATGAAAGTTCTTTGTACAAGGTGAGTCAAACAAACAGAATACGAAACGGTGTTGATAAGGAGGGGGAGGATCAAGTTGGGATTGATGTGGGTCCGGCGCGAGTAGATGGGAAATCGTTGTATGACCAATCGTTTACGGAACAGAATGAACGCAAGTTGGTTGTACGGGTGCCTGAGTTAAGAGAATACGAGTTTGATAACAGTCTGGATCCGATTTTGTCTTCACCAACGAAACGCCAAAAGCTTCAGAAACCAAGTATTTTCTTCCCGGACTACCATACAACCGATGATATTGGAGAACTATGCCAGAAGGTGGTTAATGTTGTACAAAAGTACCCAACATTGGTAGATAATCCGTCTGAAACATTGGGCAAGATTCACAAGTACCAAAGTGACTATGCATCGATCTCGTCGGAACTACAGGATATGGAGAATAAGATTGAACAACAAAAACGTCAGTTGAACATACTCAATATCAATTACAGTGATATTGGGAGTCCGGTTCGATCTGATGAAATACAGGATGGTAGTGATCTGGAGCTTGACGACGTTCATGTTGATATCGATGAGTATATACGAAGAGAGGAGCATGAAATTAGACTTTTGGAGGAACAGTTAGATAAGATCCAAGAGTATCAATAATACATATGTCCATTTCAAAATACACATCCAATGTAATACAATCAATATCAAAAATACAAATACATTACCAATAATGTATAGATCGATATCAAAATACACATCCAGTACCAATAAATATCTACAATAAATATACCACATTAATCTATTAATTATAAAAATATACAAGATTAGGCGATAGTGGACAAGATGTCGGAGTCACCAGCGTCCAAGACAGACAAAACACCAACTCTGAACAACTTACCACAAGCAGTACCCAACTCGTTGTTACCACCTTGGAAGTAGTACAAAGGAGTCTTGGACAACATAGCGTAGTATTCCAATTCAGACTTTCTCAAGACTGGGGTGTTACCAGCAATGATAACCAACTTGGCCTTACCGTTTCTCAAGGACTTGACAACGGACTTGTAACCCAAGGTGTACTTACCGGACTTGATAACCAAACCCAACTTTTGGTTGATAGATTCTTGGTTCTTAGATTTTTGAGCCTATGAATTGTTAGTATTTACTCTTCCTCATCAATATACCCAACTACTCTCATCATGACATCTTCATCAATAGTGTCTCCTGACTTCTATAAACGAACACGTCAAGTGATTGTATCTTAGGTATCTTCAGCATGTATACGGACCATCTCTGCGTTATTTGTATTAATTATTAGTACACTCCGGTCTTAATAAAAGAATAGTGAAAAAACTTTTGATGGCCAAATACCTTTTCATTTATACTGCGATGCCCGCCTAGTGAAAAAAAAACTGAAGGGAAGCAAAAAAAAAACCATGAAAATAACAGTCACATACCACGTGATATGTACTGCATACAATACCAAATTGGTATGCTTTTTGGTGTGCTCAGTGCTCAGGGCAGACAAAACTCTGAAAATCATATTACACACGTGATGTATATTTTTCGGTTTTCGCACACATTGCTCAAACGCAGGAAAATTCTGACTGCCTGGGAAAAGTTTTTTGTAAAAAAAGTTTTGCGTATATTAGCATTTTGACTTGTTGAAATCTATTCAAGACTAACCAATAATAGGTATGTTGAAGCATAAGTTGAACCAGGATTGAGGCATGAACTAGCGAATGAACAACACTATATTATAGAACACAGCAAATGGATAATGCCCGTTATTTAAACCTGGTTGTAGATGATGTTGAAAAATTTACTAACAAGTTTTCTAGTTAAAAATGAAGATTGAAATTGACTCATTCTCGGGTGCTAAGATCTACCCTGGTAGAGGTACTTTGTTTGTTAGAGGTGACTCCAAGCTTTTCAGATTCCAATCCTCCAAGTCTGCTTCTCTCTTCCACCAAAGAAAGAACCCAAGAAGAATCTCTTGGACCGTTTTGTACAGAAGACAACACAAGAAGGGTATCTCTGAAGAATCTGCCAAGAAGAGAACCAAGAAGACCGTCAAGAGTCAAAGAGCTATCGTCGGTGCCTCTTTGGAATTGATCAAGGAAAGAAGAAGCCAAAAGCCAGCTGAAAGAAAGGCTGCCAGAGAATCCAAGTTGGCCAAGGACAAGGAATCTAAGAAGGCTGAAAAGGTTGCCAGAAAGGCTGAAAAGGCTAAGTCTGCTGCCGCCGGTGCTTCTGTTGGTGTCCACAAGTTCCAAAAGAAGGGTGCTTTCCAAAAGGTCCAAGCCACCTCCCGTTAAATTGATATGAATTTATTTCACATTTAATTTAATAACGACTCCCGTGTATATTTAATAAAACTATATGGTTAATTTTTTGAAATATACAGCCTGAAAAAAATAGATTTTAATGTAGTTTTTGTAAACCAGCTTTTATTGATTTAATCTATAATCTAAATTCGCCAAATGCGAACACTTTGCCTGCCTTTTGCATGTTATGGAGAGTGCTGAGTACAACATTCTCTGTAGAGTCTCCACTTTTGTATCCGAAATAAAAGGATTCAGTACTATGACAATAAACCAATTGTTTGTAACCCAGAGTGAAGTCTTGTATTACAACTAGCACTCCGACGTAGATCACCGGTTCTCCCATACTGTTCACTGCCTTCAAAGGGATCCCAGAGCTAGATTGGTTAATGAGTCTATGGATCTGCTGTCCACCGTCCACTTCATCTAGACTCCATTGGTTAACTACGTAATGCGCCAACTTCATCATTATGATATCCTCACCGTTTCCCGAACACATGCAGCAAATTCGGTACTGTGGAGTGCTGTATATGTCAATTGCAGCACCAATTATACCAGCACATCCAATTCTACCAGGTAGCTTGAATAGGTTGCCCCCAGAGGAACTCCCCAACCGTACACGTGATTCTTTCACTTCAAGTATGCCAATGGTATCCGATACCTCTTGTAGAACATCTTTATACTGGTCATAGATGGCTTGGGATCTCTTCAGTATGAGATCATCCTTGATCTTCTCTCTAAGCATCCCCTTTATTGATTTATAGTTGAGTGAGATGGGCTCCGTGAGCCCATGTGCTTGGGTGCGGTCCGAGTACCTGGCTATTAACTCACTATACACCTCATTCATACGCAGGATCGGATGCCTTGAGTCATCCAAGCCAACACAACTCTTGAATGAAACTGCCTCTCCACAGATATCAAGCTCACTTGCATCACACTCAACCTCCCCGAGAATGTTAAGCGCAGACCCATATCCAGTATTGGTTAGCTTGGATTCTTCAATTATTCGGGATGACGTGATATAGTCGTTGGCTCGTAGTGCTTGCCTGATAAGCTTTTTATATTCCTTCCGCTTGGAGTGTGAGTGCCTTCCGGCACCTATATGAAGTATCAACAAACTTTGGTCCATCTGCTTTTACAAAATGCTTCTCCATTGCAATATTCCAAAAAATAAAGCATAAAAAATTTGTTTAAATGGTCCCTAGCAGGATCGAACTGCTGATCTTGGCGTTATTAGCACCACGCCTTAACCAACTGGGCCAAGGGACCTTAACAATGAAATGGTAGTATAATCGGTTTTCCTCACTGTACGGTGTCAGGCGTATTCAGGATTCCTGTAATTGGTGTATACAACAAATGCGATTGAGTGTATAGAAAGATTAGTTTTCTCTTAAACACAAACTTAGTTCACTGTTAATAAACAGGTTTTAGAGTTTACTCACAATAAGATAGACGAGCCTGTTAGACTAGGAGTCGCAACCGAAGTTCAGATGTACCTGCTTGGTCTATTGATTAGACCTGGCTAACTATAACTGATAGGTAGTTGGATATCGTTAAATCCTCGATCACATATAAGCTGGTCTGTATCCAGGCATGGATACAGAACGAATTATATAACAGAAATAGATTATTCAATGTTTTACCAAATTATATAACAGAAAAAGATTATCCAATGTTTTACCAAATTATATAACAGAAATAGATTATTCAATGTTTTTCCAAATCATATAACAGAAATAGATTATTCAATGTTTTTCCAAATCATAGATCATTATTATCTTATATGTTGACCTCAGAGAGTTCAATCACCAAAAATCTGCGATTTCTTTATCTTTGATTGAAATGAATAAACTAAGAGCCAATTATTTGGCAATATTCAGATTCTCAAGGCAAAAATTGATCAAAGATAACTTATATATAGATATAACTCAGCCGTGTATCTTTTTGTGGAACTGGGCATGTGAATTTGAATATCCTGTTTATCAGTTATTCTTAATACCTAATCAACTAGTGATATTCTGGGCACTAAAGAACCGGTTGTATTTGGTCCTTTGAACTAATCATAAAAAAATTGCCATGTAACATTGTTAGCTTAATACTTCCTTGGCCTAGTTGGTTTTCAAGCTGGTTACTCGTTAGGTCCATCCTCCTACTATGTATGTTTCATCTTGATGCGTTTCCTTTTGAAGTTACTACCTCCAAGATTATTCCCCTGTTATCTGGAGACTATAAGCAGTTACAATCTCTAGGATTAGTAAGAACAATGGTTGTGAATATAAGAGTAGCACCATTTTAACTATCAGAGTCAAATCTCACCTCGTTTCGCAGATTTGGGTGCTGGAATACTGCACAGAATATGACTAACAACAAGCAAACCAGCTGGAATCAATAGGTATGCTGGTGTATCGGGTCACATTCAGATATTTTATAGTAGTACAAGACATCTATCGTGAAATGTTTCTCGCCAAATATATTGCGCTCTTGGTAGCTTCACAGACAAACCATAATGGGTGCAAAGCCCAGGAGGGGGTGGGATGGCACTTTAGTAAACATGCGTTGAATTATTCACAAGAGATTAACCCAAGTGAATTGTAGATGTGATTAGTAATTAGTTCTAGCAAAATCGTGGTGGATGGTTGGTGGACTATCGTGGGCCGCGGTGGATTATCGTTGGTCCTTCCCTTATTGTGCAAAAAACGAGTGAGGTCTCGCTTTAAATTTTGTACACTATAAAACTAGGCTCTATTCCTTGAAGAGGCAGTTGATAGACATGCCTTTTACATTCAAAACAGTCAACTATTGGGGCTATGGTATCTACAACGACATTGTGAGTAGAATACCGTACTATGCCTCCGATTTCAAAGACGCTTATAACTATCGAGTGGTGCCGTCAACCGCATACATCTTCTTCACTAACTTGTTACCTGCTCTAGCTTTTGCACAAGACATGACAGACCGAACGAACAATGCGTATGGAGTTAATGAAGTTTTGCTTTCACTGGCGATTGCGGGCGTTGTCTTTGGTTTGTTCTCCGGGCAGCCACTTTGTATCGTTGGTGTTACCGGGCCAGTGACCATCTTCAGCTACACCGTGTACGACTTGATCAAGCCAAGGAACATTCCGTATTTCCCATTTATGTGTTGGATCTACTTGTGGTCCATGATCATGCACATTATCATAGCAGTGGGAAATTACGTGTCGTACATCAAAATCATCAGTGCCTTCTCCTGCGATGCCTTTGGGTTTTTCATATGCATAGTTTACCTACAAAAGGGTGTGCAAATCTTGACCAGACAATTTGCTTTAGAAGGCATCGAAAGTGGTTACTGCTCTGTTTTGATATCCATCTTGATGGTTGTGTTTGGTGTTGGAAGCACTGTATTTGGTAACCACATGCATTATTTCAATAGAGCAACTAGAAAGGTATTTACGGATTATGGTATTCCGGCAGCAGTCATTTTCTTCACTGGTTTCATCCATTTCGGTGGTTATCTTGACTCCACAACATTTGCAAGACTCCCAGTTACCAAGTCTTTTGCTCCAACTTACTCCGGCCCAGATAGATCCCATGGATGGTTTATTCACTTTTGGCCCGGTGAAAATATAAAAACTGGGGATGTGTTCCTTGCTATACCGTTTGCGCTTTTGCTAACATTTTTGTTTTACTTTGATCATAATGTTTCTTCGCTTATGTGTCAGCTGAAGGAATACCCATTACAGAAGCCGTCGAGTTTCCATTGGGATTTCTTGTTACTCGGCATAGTTACTGGTGTGTGTGGTATTATTGGTCTCCCACCTCCAAATGGCTTGATACCACAGGCCCCCTTACATACAGACTCTCTAGTTGTCCATGACAAAAGTGGCCGTCTATTGAGCGTTGTTGAACAAAGAGTAACAAATACAACACAGGGTCTAATGACTTTTGTGATGATGACTAGACCTTTTCTTGTGATTCTCCACCTTATCCCACAAGCTGTGCTTTCCGGACTTTTCTTCACCATGGGTATCACCGGGTTGCATGGATCTGTAGTCACTAACAAATTGAGACTCATCTTCATGGATAAGGATTATGTTGATTATGATCCAAGCTGTCCCCAGGTGTTCAAAGACTTGCGCAGCAGAAATCAAAACAAATGGTGGTACTTGTATTTATTCTTACAACTTGTTGCTGGTTTATCCGAGTTTGCGATCACATCCACCATTGCGGCTGTCGGGTTTCCCGGTGTACTTTTCTTCTTTGCCATATGTGCACAGTGGGTCTGGCCCTTGGTTTTCCCGGCAGAAGAGTTGGACACTCTTGATGGGCCTGTGGTGGATGACTACATCTTGAAAAACTTGAAGATTGTGGACCATTTAAAGAAGGGAGAAAAGAGTGTAGAAGATGATTGTGTCGATTATGAGTTGGGTAATAGTGTTAGTTCATAATGACTTAATATGGTAGAGTATAATATGGTAGAGTATAATATGGTAGAGTATAATATGGTAGAGTATGATATGATGGACTATGATATGGTAGAGTATTATATGAGGATAAATGTCTAATGATCAGATAATTTACTACTCCAATAGCTCTATTAATGCTAAAGTATTCAAGTACCTTAGTAATCTTCCGTACTAAATCAATTTAATATGATCGTAATTTTAACAATTTCTTGGAAATTTTTAAAATCTGGTCAAAAATTTCAAATCGAACCAGTGAAAGATAATACCAAATATTTATAACTCAGTCATCCTTAATCTCTATCTCGTATTTTAAACTGTTCAATTTTCAGCGAAAGCTTCATGGAATATCAGAAAATCAGAATATTAGAAAAAAAATAAACATGTCTTTACCTCAAGAGCGTAAGGAGATCATCGAGTCTCTTGAGGACGATTATAGAAAAGATTTAGCAATACATTTGTACTCTGCTCGGCTAGCGAGGCGAGTTGACCGGTTGTATCCAGATAGAACATGGGCCGGTTGGCCGCTTCCTATAGATAAGGTACCACACCCCTACACCAGTAAGAAATACGCAGATACCGTTGTGAACGAAGATGAGTATACAACCGATATCAACGAGGATTTTGCAAAGGTGATAGCAGGAGTGAAAGAAGTTCTGCAATTGAAGAAGTATAGGGGACCTCAAAGGAATAGAAAGGTCACTTCTCTGGATATTGAAGGTGATGAGGTTCAGAATTCAAAAGAGAAGTACGACACATCCAAAGGGGATTCAAAAGTGAAGCACAGCATATCAAAAGGGGAGAATTCAAAAGTGAAGCACAGCACACCCAAAGCAGATGGCTCCGAAGACGAGCACACTGAGAATTCGGAAGAAGAATATACGGAGAATTCGGAAGACGAATCACTCACTATGGCTGACATGTTTAATGAGCATAACCAACAAAAATCTGTAGATAGTTTACAATTCATTGAGCGCACAACAAACAGCAAGGCTGATTTAGTGAATGAGATTCACAGTGCCATTCAGAGGAAGATTGCAGCTAAATTTAATCAAATGAAACGGGATGACGAAAGATATAAGCAATTTGAGTTAACCCCCGACTTGAGTACGGATGCTACCATATCGATGAGTAAACGAATAGCCCAGCGTGTCGATAGTGTTTTGAATAACTTGGTTCATAGATACGAGGGCTTTGATAACAAAAGGTTCTTGTATCAGAGTGTTCCAATAAGTTGGCAACAGATATTGTCGTCTGGATTGTCCACAGCTCAGAACACCCCCTTTGATCCAGCTGCATACCAAGCTTTGTATGATAAATGTGAGAATTTGTTTGAAAAGATTGATTACAAATACGAATATGAGGATGACGAAGAAGTAGATGACGAGGAACCTGTTCAGAACGAAAATGTGGGCAACGAGAAACCTGTGCAGAATGAAAAAGGCTTATTCGATGTTGTTGCGTACTTGAATACATTAAAAGATGACGAAGTTTACAAGCTGTTTCGGGAAAAGCATGTAGCGCATCGGAATGCATATGTGAAATATAACGAGGATTTAAGAACGCTATACAAGAAACGACTCGATGTTGAAAAGCGAACTCATGACTTGAAGTGGGACGAGTCACGGATAAAGAAAAAAGTCCGAACATCATTTATCATCAGAGGCAAGTCCTGGGAGGAGGCTAAAAATAACGCCATCAGACACGGCTCTAACATCATTGACGCAAATACATATTTATTAGATGACTATTAGGGGTTTAAATACAAGATTGGGACTAGATCATCTTTGTAGGTTTTCGGGGATTCGATATTTATCTAGATAAAAAGTCCAGGTTTCTAGACTTCTTGAAGGTTCTGATTTTCAGTCTATCAGAAAGCGATTCTAGGTAGATTTCTAAAGGTACAGAAACAGTTTTTAATCCTTCCTTTTGTACGTGCTTGTGATTTCAGTATCAAAGATGATATCCCAGAAAGTACTAGTGACCCCAAAGCCCAATTCATAGTTCTTGTAGTGATGCTCCAAGTGGTACTTTTTTAATTTTTGCAAGTAGCTTGGTAATCTGGAGTGATGCAAGACGTAGTGGGTGACATCATACATGATGTAACCCAAGGTTCCACCAGCAAAGCCCGAGCAAGCCATGTAGAAAGGCAAGATACCAAAGACGAGTTTATAGAAAGGGTAAGCCAAGACAACAAACAAGGTTGGAGGCAAGACCAATCTGTAACCATCCATGGGCAAGTAGTGGTGGATACCGTGCAACAAAAAGTGCAAGGTGAGAGCAGCACTATTGTCAGGCAAGTATTGGTCAACGTGGAAGATGAATCTATGCAAACAATACTCGACGAGTGTCCATACAAAAAGACCCATAACCCACAAACTCAAAGCGGAAAGCCAGTGTTGGTTAACAAAGCCTACGTAGAAAAAGGCAAAGTTTGGAGGGAGCCATATCATGGGTACGACCCACCAAGGAGTCAACGAGATGGGTTCTAAAAAGTTACCAAAGAGTGGGGCAGAGCCCTTACCGTAGTGTCTTGGTCTATGGACCTCATCCAAGTAGAACTCTTTCGTGAAGTTTCCTCTCCACACCTGCATTAGTAAGGGTTTATTCAAGTCGAGGAACTTGTGTTTCTTAACATCCTCAGCGTAGTCGGTCTGGATGGACAACTTCTCTTCATCAGGCAAGGTTTCCTGAAACTCAGTGAGGTCTGGACCCGTCAATTTGACCTCGACCGGGGTTTGGTTCTTGTTGTTGAGTAACTCTTCTTCCTCTTGAGGCGTGGCCAAGTACCCAACCAACATGTCTTCATCCATCATTTCGTACGCACTTTCAGAGTGGTCGTGAGACACGCTGTCAGCCATAATCTTCGTCACATCCTTACCAGCATATGGCAAGATTATGTCCCCTCCACCGGGATGCTCGTCAATAAAGTTTGTCACATTGTACACTTTTCTGTTATACAAAACAACCCAGCAATCAGACTTCTTATTGTGCTCGGCTACTGTAGAAGCAGACAATAATGGTAAACTGATCATGCTTGCTTTCAATTCTAAAGACAACCGCCTGTTTTATATATAGTTCTGGGAAGTGGTGTGAGGTTTTCGCAAAACATTTCACTTGATCCAAACAAAGCACGTGATTCCAGCGTCACCGCTGCTATGTACTGCGGGACGGGTGTTTTTATTGTACCTATTGTAAGCCGAGATGGTATACAACCTTGAGCCGATTGGCTGAATGTACGCCAGATTGGACCTTTTACTTTGAGAGAAAACAATGACTTTTTACATTGAGAGAATACGAACAAAGTCTAGGCTGTGTTGCTTTTGCCTCGCTGGATTTTTCTTGGTAACCTTCTTCTTCACAGAAGTACGAATTGATTTAATTACTAATGGATCTATATACAGAAATGCTTGTATTAGCTGATCTGAACTTAAATAAATAGACCCGATATTTCGAGGGAATTCCGAGTTATTGTTTCGAACCCTGAGTTAACGAGATCCACATAGCGAGATATATGATCGGACATTCACAGAACGGGAGAGCTCTTGCTATTTCAAATTCCGAAACCGTCACGAGACATTCAATAGCCAATACACGAAATCATGAGATTTGATAACCAAATCTCCAGCCTTCAAATAATGAGACACAGTAATGAGAGATTTCCCAAGATAGTCAACAAACGCACATGAGAGATAATGAGACATTCAATAAGCAAAATCAGCACATTACAATCAATCGCTATTGCTTTCTTCTTCTAATTCACGCTGAAGACGCTCTTGCTCGTACTCACGCTGCCTCTCAATTATCTCGTGGAAACTCTGCAGATTAAGTCTATAGCCGCCAGAATTAAGATTTTCCTGGTTGTCCTCCAGTGCCGCAATCTCATCATCAGACCGCATGATATTGCTTCCTTCGAATAACCCAGAAAGACCAACATTCCGTGATATCTCATCCATATTTCTGAATTGACTGGAAGATATATACCCCGTGTCTTCGTACAATGTGCGTCCTCCAAGACGTCTACTAGGACGGTTTGCCATCGAATCCCCTGAAGTGTTTTCCCTTGTGTTCCATTGAGAGCGTTCAACGCTCTCGTTTCCCGAATTAGCAGTTCCCAAGTGAGTTCCTCGGCTATTTCCTGCTCCCATGGAGTCAGATACATCCCCAGTTGAAAATGAATTTGTGGATTGTGTGTTACCTCTTACAGCTCCTTGAATACTGGTGAAAACAGCAGTCGGAGATATATGTGTTCCATGTAATCTCGAAGCTGGAGTAGCAGTGGGCAGTGCTGTACCACCTGATCTCATTTCGTATTCAATTGAAGCAGCCACCGGTCTATTCTCTCCACTTAGCTCAGGTCTCTCAGACCTGTCAGTTACAGGCTCTGCTCTACGTGCGATTGTAGGCTCTGCTCTATGTGCGATTGTAGGCTCTGCTCTCAGTTCTATTGCAACCCTGTCAGTTCTCAGCTCAGCTCCAACTGCTGCTGGTCTACTTACATAATCATCAGCAGCTGTATCTTGCCTGGACCAACCTTCACGAAAAGATGTTCTCTGAGTTACCCTAGGGGCTGCACGTACATGTATAGCCGTTCTTTCTAGCGCAGTTGTAAGCAGTTGCATAGCAGGTGACCGGTACTCCTGTGTGCTGTTTGATTCCGTGGAAAGAGGTGGCATGGCAGGTGCTCTATACTCCTGTGGCCTAGTCACAGTTGAAGACAGTGTTCTTTCACTAGTAAATGGAGGCATCTGTGGTCTTCTTGGTTCTGTTGACGACACACTTTGACCAGCAAGTGGAGGCATCTGTGGTGCGGTATACTCCCGAGGTCTGTTTGGATCCGTTGAAAGTGCAGGCATTGCGGGTCTATTTTCTTGAGTAGCCTGAGGAGGCACTACACCCATTGAGACAGAGACCGAAGGCACCTCCCACGTGGACTCAAAACCGTCTTCTCTCGAAGTGAATGTGTTTGTGATCCCAACGTCTGTGGAGATAATACTTGCGGCAGTGTGTGTGGTGGGCAAGCTTGTATTGACTAAGACATCCTGACTCACCTCTGGGGTTAAAATTGAGGGGCGACTTCTGTTTGTCCTTTCCGAGATTGATCTTATAAATGAATCTCTCACGGGGAGATTATAGACAAAACAATCTCTGTCAATCTCCGAAGCCGATGCGCGTAAAACAGTCAATATTTTGCGCACTTCAATAATGATATTCTTGATATCTTCCTGAGGCACTTGTTGCTGGAATGCTCTCTTTTCAACCAACATCATACTTTGGCAGATTTTTTGTATAAACAGTGGAAGTACTGTTTTAATTTTCATATCCTCGTAATCAGAACTCAGAGCTGAGGTTGGGAATTTTTGAGGCTTAATTTGGCCAGAAACAGTACGCAATGTCATCAAGTAACATTCCAAAGATAACAAACTGCGGCCCATGTACAAATGGCAATATCCCAACTGGACCCAGGCAGCAGTGAAACTTTTCTCAAAGTTAATGGCCTCGTTCAAGTCTGAAATGGCTTCAGCAAAGCAGAACAAGCCGATATATGCAATAGCTCTATTTGTAAGAAGCTGTGGGATGACTTCGGGATTTGATTCTCCCGAGGACACAGCCAAATCAATAGCGTTGGTGTAGATGCGCAAAGCTTGCGCGTACGCACGTGTAGACATCAAGTTGTTACCCTGTTCTCTCAACTTGTTTATAATCTGTGATTTTGAGTCTCTATCGAATGTGAGTAGCTTTAGATGGGATGCCAAGTGAGACCTGAATGATGCTAAACCGTCTTTGTCATCATTTGCACCATTCTCCACACCATTACCAGCATGCTCACTCAACTGTTCCATCACCGCAATCACCCTAGCCTCGAGTGAGGGATCAGGTAAATGTTGGAGGCAACGACTCAAGTATTTATATGCATGCTTTGAGATTGATTTGCGATCATTGGTACCCCTTAAAATAGTGTAAAGTCTCTCAGCCAAAGCGTTTACCCTGATTTTACTGTAATGCATATTGCGTGATCCCCGGATGCCCTTTATGATATCCTCTTCGTCTTTGAACTCTGCGATGATTTCATCAATCAAATCTTTCGTCCGTAACTTGGAAGGAAGGTCAAATGCGTTAATATCCGGCCCCAAGATCAACTCCTCCAACTCCTCAATTAGCGGAGACTCTCTATAAGCTGTTATCGGACTCGACAGGACTTTCAGAGACAACAGAGCAGACAGAGCGGTTTGCAGAGATAATGGCTTTACAACCAGTGTTTCCATCTCGCCAACGACACCCTTCCCATGGTACCTCAGAATGATGTCGTCAAACACATACTTGCGTACCAAGCCAAAGTTGTGAAGAGTATCTTGAAGTATGAGCGTGTCCTCTCTGGAGGACCTGAGCTCATCTTCGAGCTCCTCCAAATGCTTCTTGAAACATAGACTTAGAAAGTAATCGTATGGGCCTTCATACACAGCACTTTGAAAGTCAATCATAATTGATCCGTTTTATGTTTTCTTTTGATTTGTGCGTGGCGGATTTATAGAGTGAGAAAGAGAAGAACAAGAACAAGAACAAGAACAAGAACAGCAACAAGAACAGCAGCAACAACAGCAACAACAACAACAGCAACAACAACAACAGCAACAACAGCAACAACAACAGCAACAACAAGGGAAGATAAATATTATGAAAGAACTACAAACACCCAGTAACTGTATATCACCCAGTCGAATCAAAGCGTTTTTGAAGGCATCGAGGGCACAGACGGATGATACGATCAAGGAACACTTGAACGAGCTTCATCAGACACCGTGCGAGGAGTACTTTCGAGAGTCGATAGTTCCGCAATGGAAGAAACGAAGCGAGTTGTTGGAATACTGTTCAGAGTATGCATTGGAGTTGAAACAAAAGGTTTCAACCGAGTCTAATTTGAAACAGCCAAGTGATGAGTTCAATTTGAGATTGGACCCGTATGCCGCGCGTAACCACACGGATGCTGCCATGGAAAGATTCAGGCAGAGTGATGACGTTAGCAACTGGGTCAAGAATGAGCAAACAGTGGAAGTGATTATTAGGGAAAACACGGTGAACGTTTTGAATGACAAATGTCAATACATGGATTGGTTTGCTCAATCTTTGCGTATTTCAAAGTGATTTGTATTCATATTCAATGATACGCAATCCGTTTGGAACCCAAAGATATCCAAGATATTCACTCAATTCAAGAACCAAAGATATCCAAGATATTCACTCAATTCAAGAACCAAAGATAGACTATAGTCAAAAAGATTTACATTTAAAGGTCAATCATTGCCCAAAAGATCCAGATCCAATGGTCAAAGAAGACCAAATTCAATGAGAACTGTTAACCTTCAAACTGTATATAGTAGGTAATGTATATATGAACAAATTCTCATCTGTCGTTGTATTGCAATAGGCATATTTCCACTAATTATAGGGAGAGAGGTCCCATGGGCTGAGTGACATAACCGTCATCAAAACTACCAAACTACAATTTCCACGAAAGGTCTATTAAAGCTGAAACTCCCCATGTCACACACTAAAGAATTTACCAAAAGCCAGGTAATAATAAGGCACTACGATGGACCTTCATGTACAGCGTTTGATTGTTCAGTCTTATATGTTCTAATAGTTTAAATCCATCATCCAAGTACAAACAGTAATTCCTACAAACAAGTGTACTATTCAAGTATTGCTCAATGTGTTCAGCAACGATATGTAAATGAAAGGAAAGTTCTGTGCTAATTATTTCGCAGCCATTCATTTTCATAATAGTTTATCACCTGAACCCACTTGTGACCATTGTTTCTGCGATATACTTGTACTATTATTGCTATTTCTGGTGCTTGATTAAACCAACGGTCTCAAGAGTGACCAATGGAAAACTATAAAAGTATAAACCAATATGAATCCTATTTATGGACAGCAGCAGCTGCTGCGTATGCAAAGTTTGCCATTGATTTGTCTTGTTCTTTTGATTTAGTCTTTTTCAGTGGTTTGCTTTTGACAGGCATTTTCTCTGCGCCTTTACTCCTCACCCTGACAGGATTATTTGATGCTGCCGAGTCCATTTTTGGGGATTGCAACGGCGATGGGATTTTTGAGGCCTTCTTATCAACTGGTGATTGTAATGCGACGTTGGATTTGGAAACCATATCCTTTGCCATGAGTAAACAATCGATCCACCCATAATTTGTTCCTAGTTTGATATCCGCTCCGTGTCTATCAATTACACGCACCACTTCCTTTAAGGAGAGTTTGTCCATGTCACTTATTCTCTTGAGGAAAATCAAGTCTCCACCATCTCTAATTAATTCTAATATCAAGTATCCGTAATCTCCCTCCAATGAACTTCCATCTCCGTTTTCGTCGTCATCCTCAAACTCGTAATCATACATCAGGTAATCTCCACCCTGGTTGGCTTTTAAATCAATCAACGCCACATTCAATGACCCATCAATGAAAAACACTCGCGCGTGGTTGGTTATCACAGTCACAACAGGAACTCGATCCCTCTGCAACTCATATTTGTACTTGCTCAACAAGCCATCGATAACCTCATCATCCAAAGGCTTCTCATTCGCCCTCTTCAACATCTTATTGCTCAACTGCAGTTTCAATATAGTGTCCATTTTCAAAATCTTTTCGTCTGCTCTTAACAAACCCGAAATCTCTTTGAACTTAACGACATTCTCTTCATCAAAAGATTCCTTAGCCGGTATTGGCGGCACAGTCATATTCAGAGAATCAACAGACTTCAGGTGCTTGTGTTTAGCCCCAGACCGGTTTTGGTTAAAGTTGTATGTGTCCAATGTCGGAGATCTCGTCAATTTTCCGTTCCCAAAGGACGCTAGTTGCTGCATAGCTGGAAATGCAGTGTTGATTTTCATTCCGCCAGGTCCATGTGTGTTAGGCGCTTGCCCTGGTTGCAGCATCTGCCGTCCTGTGGCAGCCATTGCGGCGGCAGCATGAGGGAAGCTCGCCATATTTGGCAGCTGCCCACTACTACTAGGTGGCATATCCTGAGTGTTAATAGGTGGTGCACGATCGCTAAAGTGCTGACTAGCAGGAAGCTTCTTTAATGGCACTTGTTTATTTTGAAATTGCGCAAGTTGCTGTGCTTGTTGAGGCATATGGTGGTTGGGATGTAGTACTGCAGATGGATTGGCCGGATTAGGAGCAAAGTTACTGGGCCTACTTTGTTGGTGAACAGGATAACCATGAGCAAACCCTTTTTGTCCTTGGTTCAAAACTGGAGTTGAAACATTGTTGGGTGGGTTATTGCCTGATCTCTGCGGAACCAAAGCCTGTTGTTGAAAGTTTTGATGTGGTTTTGATTGGTGTTTTTGATGTTGATTCTGATGTTGATTCTGATATTGATTCTGATGTTGATTCTGATGTTGATTCTGATGTTGATTCTGATTCTGTGGATTTTGGAGTTGCTGATTCTGATGTTGCTGTGATTGTGGGGAAGTTTGTCTACTATTGTATGTTGTAGCTGAAAGCTTTGGAGGGGAGCTGTTTTGATTTTGGACAGGTCCGTCTGGAGCCTGAGGATGTATCTGCTGATGCATCATATGCAATTGAGTGTTACTGTACTGTTTTTTTATTTTGGTTGCCGGTTGGTAAGATTTCTTTGCTCCCAAGGAGGGAATTAAGTTGAATTCCGATTGTTGGATTTGAGTATGAAGCAGTTGGAAATTGTTTGATTGCTTCATATTTCTATTAGAACCAGTCTTGAAAGTAGGCGGTTGTATTGTGGCTTGGGATTGGTTACCGTGGAAAGGCTCAAAACGAGGGACTTTGCGGAACCATATGTAATTTTTATCATCCCAAGGGACGTCTGCAAACCAAGGAGAAGACATTATCTGAGGGATTGTTAATCTTTTCAGTGGATCTGGCACCAACACTTGGTCGATGATGGAGGATATTTCCTTTGCAATGGGCGCATGATAATTGTAGTCCAGTTTTATAATTTTTTCAAAAGTTAAGTATTCTGTCAGGCCCTGGAATGGAGGGTTGCCATGGAACAATTGGTATAGTATGCAACCTATAGCCCACACGTCAGATTCATAGCCACAGATGTTGTTTAGTAACAATTCTGGGGAGACGTATTCAGCGGTGCCCACGAAGGAGCCCTTGCGGTCATTTTCTGCATCCAGTCCTTCCATGTTCAATTCTATTTTTACCACATCTGTTGAATGGGACGCGGGGGAAGAACCCGGTTCCTCCAATAACTTGGCAGCACCAAAGTCAGTTATTTTCAAGTTGAAGTTGTGGTTTACCAATATATTTTCAGGTTTCAAATCTCTGTGGATAACACCCTTCAGGTGGATGAAATGAACGGCATCTATAATCTGGCACATGTAAAACTTGGACACCGGTTCGGAAAGAGACCCAAACTTGCGTATTATAGACAAGAGCTCGCCATATTCAGCAAAGTCCAAAACAAAAAATAAACTCTGTTCGTCTTGAAAAGTGTAGTATAACTGAACAATTCCAGGGTGCTGTTGGCCCAATCTATACAAAGTTGTTTTCTCTATATTGACATACTTCACCTTGTTCTCCTTGACAATGTGGACTTTTGAGAGTACTTTAATAGCAAATGTCTTTTTGGTTTGTAGTTCTCGGGCAGAGTACACTGTGGAGTATGATCCCTCTCCTATCCTCGCACCAAACTGGAAGTCCTCCACCGATTTCTTGCCCTTTATCGCGCTAGTGTTCTGCGGACTGATCGACTTGCCTCCGTCCGTTCTCCCGCCTCCTTGGTTGCTGTTGCCTCCATTCACTGGCAGCACCGGAACTCTCTGGTGATCGGTCATGTTTTATTCAAAGTCACAACAGAAAAAAATTAAAAAAAACTAATTCGTCTCCGTTAAAGCCTCCTATGATGTACTCTGTAGCTGTATTACCTCCAAGAGTACCAAAGAGTATATTCTTTACAAAAAAAAGGCTTGTCTGTTGTTTTTTTTTTTTGGGTCAAGTGTGTTATGTTTTAAGTTCGTATACTTGTTTTTTTTTTGCTGTAATTGTGAAGCAAAACAAGACACGAGCGATGCACACAAATGGATAATCAAGAGCCAGTAGGAGCAGATGGTCAATTGGGTTGGATGTGATTTTTTTTTGTTGTTGTATGAATTTTTAGTTTTCAAGGAAAGCAAATGAAACATGTAATTCCAGGAGAACACGCACAGGTGCAATCCTACATGCTATGATTTATGATGTCAGATGCGTTTAGTATACAGGTTTTGTATTAAAAGCTTAACAAAGAATAAGCTAATGGTTGTAGTTGGAGAACAATAAGCTTGAAACCGTGGGGGCGGCAAGTTTAGGGCGAGAGTATAAGAGAACAATACGAACCGCGAGGGGGGGGAGTTTACTGTAGATTGGGGGAATTAGAGAGGACTGCGAGTCAGAACTGGGGATAACGGGCATAAATGGGAATGTGACTAGACTAGGTAGCGAATGAGGAAAGGGGATGAAATGGGAACGAGACAATACTGGGATAAGTGTTTAGACACGTATACCACCATTCGGACAGGGTAGACCATTGCTTTCTAAGAACAATTGTGTCTGGAGAATGTTGAATGTTACTCAAGAGCATTTTGCGTACTCCGCGTTTCGAAATGTGTCAAGCGAGATGTAGAAATGTATTTTCCCACGAGCCATCGGTTTGCGGGGTTGCATGATCTGGCTGTAGGCTTAGGGTTTCAGAGAGGCTGGTTATGTCGCAGGAGTGGGTTATGGTTGAAATGATATATTGACGCGATTGATTGGCACGCTTCATTGGCGCAATTGATTGGCATGCTTTATTGGCGCGATTCATTGGCACGCTTTATTGGCGCGATTCATTGGCGCTTCATTGGCACTTGATTGGCGCTTCATTGGCACTTGATTGGCGCTTCATTGGCACTTGATTGGCGTTTCATTGAAATGCTTCATTGGCACTCCTGATGTTTCATTGGTCTTCAATGGCCGTGAGGAAATAGTAGAAATGCGACTTGGTCGAGAATACTAGTTATTTGCTAGGAATGTAAGAGGAAATAAAACCTGCTTTCGGTTTAAATTATTCATAGAGGTATTCAGTGAGCTAGGATCTTAACTTCTAATAGCGTGTTCATTAGGTCGAGGAGTTGTCATAAAGTTCTTTCATGTCATTTGTATGTCTGTAGCAAGTTTTTGGAAATCGTTACTCTGTGTGTTTTTGGAAACCATTTTGGAAATCGCTACTCTGTGTGTTTTTGGAAACCATTTTGGAAATCGCTACTCTGTGTGTTGTTGGAAACCATTTTGGAAATCGTTACTATAGGTGAAAATCGCTGCTCTGGACGTAATGGAATTCCTTTACTTTGTAAGCTGAAACTCTAAGCAGGTGATGAAAATATCCCGATAGACTCAACTTTATTTTATCGCAGTCATCTCAAAAAAAATCATCATGTTGAAGAAGGAATGGACAACCCTACGTGTCCTCAGAAGCGCCAGGACTCACTGGAGAGCCGCTTCACAGGCACACAGAAGTCTAGATGAAAAGTCGCTCCACTTGAGAAAAGTGTTTGATGATCAAAAGTACTTCAATAGCTTCACCAAGTCGCTTCAAGAAAAGAATATCTTTGGAACACTGCTGTTCAAGAGAACGGGGCTTTTTAAGAACGAGCTTTTACTGAGTCCCAATGGGCTCAACGAGTTTATGAAGGACTCGTTAGCATCGGCCAAAGATTTGGTGGAAAACATGTTGCACGAGGCTCGTTATTCAGAGCAAGGAAGAGTGTCATACATTCGTAAACTCGACCAACTAAGTGATATTCTCTGTAGGGTTATCGATGTGGCCGAATTCATCAGAGTGACACACACGTCCAGCCAATGGATCAATGCTGCCCAGAAAACACACGAGGTGATGTTTGAATATATGAACCAGCTCAACACCAATGTCGAGTTGTACCAGCATTTGCGCGATATCCTACAGGACCCAATCATCATCACCCAGTTGACGAACGAAGAAATCCAAGTGGGTAACAGTTTGGTTCAAGATTTCGAAAGATCGGGAATTCACATGGACCCCATCACCAGACACAAGTTTGTGTCCATCAACCAGGACATCTCCTTATTGGGCTCCTATTTCAACACAGAGTTGGGAAATGTAAAGTCGCACTGGTGCGAGTTGGAGAGACACGAGTTTGAGGCCATCGACAACCCGGAGCTCAAAAAACAGGTTTTGGAGTACCAATCTCAACACGCATCAAAACCCCACGACCCATCAAAAATATACATTGCGTTGGCTGGTGAAGTACCCAATTATTTATTGACACATTGCTCGGTGGAACTGGTGAGGCGCAAGATCTTGATCGCCTTGAACAACTCCCCCGACGTACAGGTGAGAACCTTGAATGCCATCATCGAACAGCGTGCCAACTTGGCGCATAGCCTTGGATACAAGTCCTTTGCACACTATCTGTTGGAGTACAAGATGGCCAAGAACCCGCAAAATGTACTCACGTTTTTAGAAAACTTTCAAAATACACTCAAGAAGAAGGGGGGTGTTATTGAGGAGTTGAGCAGGCTCGAGAAGTTCAAGACCCCGCGCAAGGAGTTGAACACGACAGAGGACTTGTTCAGATTTATCAAACCTTGGGACAAGGGTTATTTATTGCACAAGTTACAAGAGTCAGAGTCGCGCGAGCCGCTCAGGGGCATTCGCGAGTATCTCTCTGTTGGTACGATTGTTGCTGGGTTGAGTAAGTTATTCACCCATCTCTACAATGTCGAGTTTATACCTGTTGCTACGGAAAAGGGGGAGACGTGGGACGAAAACCAAGTGAGGAAGTTGAAAGTCTTCGACCGCAACAAAAACTGTGACATTGGATATTTGTATGTTGACTTTTGGTCGAATAAGGTGCTCCCATCGCAGTTCAACATTGTGTGTTCGCGTCGCTTGAACCGGGGATTGGAGGACTTTGACAAAATTGGCAAACAGACCCAGTTGAGTGAGGAAGGGGATTATCAGTTGCCTGTTGTTTCGCTCATATGTAATTTTGAGAAGCACGATGGGTCACGTCGCATCGGGAGGTTTGCCGGGGTGGACAAGATCAAGCCAACGTTATTGTCATTGGATGAAGTGGACACTGTCTTCCATGAAATTGGGCATGCTATGCACTCTATGATTGGGCGGACCGAGTTGCACAATTTATCCGGGACAAGAGGAGCGACTGATTTTGTTGAGTTACCTTCGGTGTTGATGGAGTCGTTCAGCAAGGACTCGCGGGTTCTCTGTGAGATTGCACACCATTACGAAACCAACGAGCCGTTGGACAAGGAGTTGTTGAAGAGTCATCGGGAAAGACAGGTTATTTTGGGAAACTGTGAGTTGTACATGCAATCCAAAATGGCTGTGTTAGACCAGGTGTTGCACGGGGAAGGGATCATGCAGCAGCTTAAGAACGGAGAAAAGGTTGATCTGACCAAGGAATACCATAATGTTGAGTCACGGTTGATGATATTTGCGGACGAGTTGTCGACATGGCACGGGAACTTTCCGCATTTGTTTTCATATGCTGGGGTGTACTACTCGTATTTGTTTGATCGTGTGATGGCGGAAAAGGTATGGAAGGGGTTATTTGAGAAAGATCCATGGAGTCGTGAGGCTGGTACCAAGTACAAGGAGTGTATTTTAAAGTGGGGAGGGTCCAGAGACCCGTGGGTGTGTCTTGCGGATGCGTTGGAAAACGACGAGTTGGCCCATGGTGATTCCAGATCAATGGAATTGATCGCGAGAGATTAATAGATTAATAGATTGTAAATATAAACACGAGACAACAAAAGATAACCAGAACACAGAAGGAATACAGAGACATAAACGATAGAGCAGAAAGATAAAATATAATAGAGAAATAAAGATAAAATAAAACAGAAAGATAAAGCGAACACAGAAAATGATAAAAGAAAGAATAACGAAATAAGCATAAATATAACAAAATTAAGAATAAGGAAAGGATCAAAGACGAAAAGCAACGTAAGAGGTGTGAATAGAGAAGAGTAGCGTAATCTCCGAAAAGCCGTTCTCCGATAATTTATAACTGAAACTGGGGTTTGACGAAACCCTATATCTGAAAGAAAGATGCCGAATACAACCAGAGGGTTCTCCACCATGACCTCCCCGGGACGGATGCACGGCGCTGGTGTGGGGATCTAACCAAAACTAATAGTGCGCGGCAGTGCAGTAGCGGGAACTGCCCACTTCTCCTCTATACCGTCCCAATAAGAGTGAGGAAAAAATAGGCCCCGAGTTTCCATTGGGGTTCAGTCTAAATGCAAAGGTATACAAAATGTCTACAAAGGTATACAAAATGTCTACAAAATGTCTACAAAATGCCTACGGAATATCTACAAATGATACAAGAGGAAACGCCCGCGAAACGCCTACAAAGGCTTACGAAATAACTCTACATCAAATCATTGGACAGATAAGAACAGTGTATTACACCGAAGTGAATTCACTTTAGTGAAACTTCCCAAAATAGCAGGTTGGGAAAATTTTTTTGAGTTGGGTGATTTATGCTACGACAACCCTTCATAAAAACCATCCAGTTAGTCAGGGACTGCAGAAACTCCTGCATATAAAATGACGGAACAGTAGAGAGCGCCGGCATAATATGTGAAGGAACAAGCTGCCAAGTCACAGTAAGAAAACCCGAGATGAGGCCAGATTGAAAAAAAAAAAATTTATCCTTCGGGGGATTACGATGACGAAGAGGATGAGAAGGAAAGTAAGTTAGTTGATTCAAAACAAACAGCCCGAAAACCTTCACAAACGTTGACAAAGAACAGCATAATGCTGGGAAAACATCAAAACAAAGGGCTTAATTTTGTTTAAAAATGCAATCGCGTGGGGTTTCTTTTTCTGGTGTGCCCGCCGGAAACACAATATTTCTTTTTTTTTTTTTTTGCAACTTCTAAGCATATTGTTCAGTATGGTTTTGTGCAAGGATAACTTTGCTATATATTTGTATTAGTTGCCCGATAAGTTTTTAAAATTAAGAAATACATTGAGAATGAGTAAAGACATAGAGCTAAATGCGGTCACCTCTGAGGTGAAGGGCAATTTTTCTAATTCTGTGTCTGATGATTCCGAACATCACTTTGAGCATGAGGAACTAAAAGGGTGGGAAAAGTTTAAAGACTCATTTAGAAGACAGAATAAGAGTGACGAAGAGGCGGGTAAGCAGTTACAGAAGGGGATTTCCAAACGTCATTTGATCACGATGGCACTCGTCACTGGTGTGGGTACGGGTCTCTTGGTGGGTTCCGGTAAGGTTTTACACAATGCAGGTCCGTTGTTCCTTATTATCGGTTATGCTATCGTGGGGTCCTTTGTCTACCCAACTCTACAGGCAGCAGGTGAAATGGCTGTCAATTACTCTGACTTGTCTGGTGGTTACAACAACTACCCTAGAAAGTTTATTGATGACTCGTTGACTTTTGCCATCTCATGGAACTACTGTATTCAGTGGTTGTCTGTCATCGCCATTGAATTGGTCACCGCTGCAATGACCATTGGTTACTGGAATACGAAAATTAACCCAGACGTTTGGGTCACCGTCTTTTACGTTGTCATCTTATTTATCAACTTTTATGGATCCAAGGGTTACGGTGAAGGTGAGTTCGTCTTGGGCTCGTGCAAATTGTTGATGATTGTGGGTTTCATTCTTATGGGTATCGTTGTGGATGCGGGTGGCGGACCTCACAAAGAATACATTGGTGGAAGATACTGGCACAACCCAGGATTCCACACAAACTTCAAGGGTTTGTGCTCTGTCTTTGTGACCGGTGCCTTCGCCTTGGGTCAATCCGAGTTTGTGGCCTTGTCTGCTGCAGAACAAACTAACCCTCGTAGAGCTATTCCAACCGCCTGTAAGTTGATCTTCTGGAGAGTCATTATCTTGTTCTTGGGTTCCTTGACAATTGTCGGTTTGTTGGTTCCTTACACGTCAGACAGATTGATGGGCTCAGGTGGAGGTGGCTCCCACGCTTCTCCTTACGTCTTGGCTGCAGAGTTGCACGGCGTAAAAGCTGTCCCTTCCATCATCAACGCAGTCATTTTGTTGTCAGTCACTTCGGTCGCACTGTCCGCATTATACTCTGCTTCCAGAACTTTGCAATCTTTGGCTGAACAGGGCTTTGCTCCTAGTTACTTTAACTACATCGACAAGGCTGGTAGACCTTTGAGAGCATTGTGCCTCAGTTCCATCATTGGTTTGTTTTCTTATATTGCTGCATACAAGAAACAGGAATCTGTCTTCAACTGGCTCTTGGCCATCTCAGGTTTGTCGCAAATCTTCACCTGGTTTGGTATATGTGCTTCGCACGTTCGTTTCCGTGCGGCTTTGAAGTACAACAACATCCCAACTGAATCCTTGGGTTACACCGCTTCTACAGGTGTCTGGGGTTCTTATTATGCTATGATGTGGCACGTTCTCGTGCTCATTGCGCAATTCTGGATCGCATTGTTCCCCGTTGGTGCTAAAAAACCAACAGCACAAGCCTTCTTCCAAGCTTACTTGGGTGCGGTCGTTTTGATCCTTTTCTACGTTGGCCACAAGTTATACACTAGAAACTGGAGAATTATGATCCCAATCTCAGAAATTGATATCCATACAGGTAGAACCATCTTTGACCAAGAGGTGTTAAACTTGGAAAAGCAAGAAGAACGTGAAAAATACGAAAGATCGTCTTGGTTCATGAAGGTTGTTAGATACATCCTCTAGTGTAAGCATTAATAAAAATTCATATCCACTTTTTGTTTGTATTACATGACTCATATATTTTTTTAAGATTTTTATGTCTCGTTTCCTGTTTTACCTGTTTTATAGTTGTTGATCTGATTTTGTTTTACTTGTTTTATAGTTACTTGATCTGATTTCTGTTTTACGCATAATCCAGAGACTTTCAAGTCATCGCGATTTTGGGTCTCAAAACCTATATCAGATATCTCATGGCATCACCAGACACCTCAACTCAACAAAACATCTCATAACCATCAAGACACCTCAACTCAACATCATAACCATCAAGACACCTAAAGACGATTCATGCTAACTTTTATGATAACATGAAACACAAATTAAAATAAGACATCACTTTAAGAAAGTAACACTGTAACAGCTCGAACCCCTCTCAGAAGATCTCATAGCACTGCCACATTGTACCTTTCAACTTTGTAAAGAATTGTGACGCAATACTGTTGGCATTACATCACCTCTAAATCACCTCATTTTCAGATATCAACATTTTTTCGAGTATCAAGAAATTTTTACCAATGCTAATAAGACTTTCAGAGAGGATAAAGATACGAAAGATTGGTATTCGATACCATTCTGTGACGGCCAAGAACACGTCTACATTGATGCGTGCACAGCTTGACATTTCGGCTATTATCTCTAGAAAACAAGACTATGAAGAATCCATAACCAGAAGAGAGTCATCGGCAGACATTCATGACAACTTGAGATTCATTATTGAAAATAGACAAAGACAGATTGATTTGGAGAAGGAGGTAAACGATTTGAGACACCAGAGGCTGAGGTTAGGCGAAGTGATGAAAACAAGTGCTCGAAACGAAGAGACCAAGCATGCGTTATCCAGCATCAAGAATGACTTGAAGCCATTGGAGACTGAATTGAAACAGCTAACCGAGGAGATCTACGGAAGAGCTGAGTCTCTCCCCAACTTGTTAGACCCATCAGCTGTGGATACAGAAGAGATTTGCGAGCTCATTAACTGCAATAGTGTAACAGAGCTCGAGGAGCAGTATCCGCCAAATGAACTCTACAACCATACAGCCATTGGCGAGAAATTGGGCATTATGGATTTCAAAGTGGCCTCAAGGACCCTGGGCCATTCGTGGTACTATTTGATTGGCGATGGGGCTCTTTTAGAACAAGCCCTTGTTCAGTATGCATTAAAACAAGCTAGACTTGCGGGATACAAAACAGTGGTACCTCCTTCTCTCGTGAGAAATGATGTTATAAAAGCTTGTGGATTCAAGCCTAACGACCAGAATAACGAAAAGCAAATCTACTCATTGGAGGGGGAAGATGTGTCGTTGACTGGAACCGCTGAGATCCCTTTGGGTGCCTTGCATTCTTCCTCCGTTATGGACAATAAGGACTTGCCAACAAAATACGTGGGTGTGTCCAGATCATACAGAGCAGAGGCTGGAGCCCGCGGTAAAGATACACGCGGATTGTACAGAGTTCATGAATTCACCAAAGTGGAACTCTTCCATTTTACAACCCCAGATAGAAGCACACAAGAATTGGAAGGCTTGAAAAATTTGCAAGTGAACATCCTCAAAAGCCTTGGGATCAAGGCCAAAATGATCAATATGCCAACAAACGACTTGGGCTCCCCCGCCATGAAGAAATACGACCTGGAAGCGTGGATGCCCGGCCGTGGAAAGTGGGGAGAGTTGACCAGTTGCTCTAATTGCGGTGACTATCAACTGAGAAGATTAGGAATCAAGTATAACAATGACAAATCTTTAACTCATGTTCACACGTTGAACGGAACTGCAATGGCAGTTCCTCGTGTGATTGTGGCGCTCATCGAACAAAACTACGATCCAGAAACAGAAACAATAAAGTTGCCTGAGGTGTTGTGGGATTACATGGATGGCAAGAAACTTATTTCCAAAAACTTCTAATAATCCAAAAATTGACGGAGAATCTCCAAAGATTAATGGATAATCTCCAAAAATTAGCGGACAATCTCCAAAGGTTAACGGATAAATTCTGAAGATTAGTGGAGAAATTGGGTAAATGTAAAAGCTACAACAGTCTCAAATTTATCATTCTCTATAACTTGTATATAGACTCTAGTCGTCATCAGAATTATTGGTGCCGTCTGAATGTGGATGTTCGTGGATCGATTCAATAAGTGTAAACTTTTGTACTGGAGTGCTCACAATTCTCTTATTAAACTTGGATGAACTGAGCAATTTTTTCGATTCTTTGAACTCGTTCATTTTGGAGGTGTGCAAATGACGTATTTTGGCCAATTTATTCGAGTTAGTGATTTCGATGTTATCAACCTTATTCACCAATTCCTTGTAGTCTTTTTGCAATTGGGCGTACGACTCGTATTTCATTTCATATGCGCTTGAAAGAGACTCAAATTTCGCTTGAAGCTTTTCATATTTCGAGTCTAGATCTGTACTGCTTATCCCAGAAACGACATTCAGCGACTGTCTCATAATATGGCTTTGTAAATCAAAAAGCTTATTATCTATGTTGAGTAGTTTTGTGTCAAGGGAAGTTATCTTGTGTGATTCGATCACCTCGGTGATCTTTGCATCCAACTTTCGTATGTTGGTCTCAAGGGTCGATCCGTTATCCGGAGTTTTGAAATCCTTCAATTCCATCATAATCGGGTCCACAATTTGCTGGACGATATCAGAATGTATGGTCTCTGGGTTTGTCGTCCGCGCTACAGCATCATGGTCCCTTGTAGACTTCAAACCTTCAAACATCTCATTCAACTTCTCTATCTGACCTTGCAAAACAAGATTCAACTCCTCCAACTTGTTCTTGAGGTCCGTTATGTCTTGCTTGGTTGCATTGCCCTCTGTAATCACCTCCTCGGAGTAGTTCGCTATGTTCTCCAAAAGCTTGTTCAAATTCTGGTTGTTGTTTTTCGATCGGTCATATAATTCCCCTAAATCTATGTTCGTCTGCTTCGTGGTCACCTCCAAGTTATACAACTGCTGTTGGATCGCGTTGTTGACTCCGTGAATGTGACTAAAATGCTCATCTATATTGTCATTCTGCAAAAATTTAAGCTTTCCCACAGATGAGTTTCCCATCCTGTTGGGTGAGATCGGCTTTAAAACCTTGTTTAAGTCCCCTGACCCTTGTATTGGAGTCGTGGGGAAGTTGTTCTCCTTATCATAAGGCATTCTGTAGTGTCAACTTTCTAACTTTTTCTATTCTTTTTTTCTTTTTTTCCAGGGTTTGTTTTTATTTGTGGTTGCAAATCTGATCCACCAAAGAGTTACAGAGTGTTCAAGAAAACATATATCATATCATATAAACCAAATTCTACGCTTTGTGACTGAAAGATAAATCTAATCGTTAACAATCGTTAGTTGATGTAAAGATTATTAACAGGTTAATTAAGATCATCAACAGAGTTAGTTATGAACCTTAACAGGTTAGTTAAAGGGTAGAGATACTCTTTTCAACAGACCTTTTGAATTACAAACCAAATTTAGTCTTGAATGCAGCGGTATACATTGACTTTTTACCTTGGTCAACTGTAGAGGTCATTGCTTCACTGGCAGAGTTAGCATAGTTATTGAATCCTTCTTCAATTTGTTCAATTCCCAGCTGGATATTCTTCATGAAGCCAGTGCCCATATCATAAGGGTTCGACCTAGCACCTGCTGCTCCCTTTCTCATTGGATCCTTGTATCCACGGTCATTCTCACCATTTCCAGTGGTGCTGGCCAAGTATCCACCGTAGCCCTGCTGTGGGTTGGCCTCTGGACTAATGTTGAATGCTAGGATCGACTCTTCATTCTTAGACGTCTTTCTATTGGGTCCAGCAATCAAAATAGCCAAATCCTCTGTCGTGACAAAGGTGGCCTGGCCCTTAGCCCATTGTAAGGCATTGGACTGAGGACGTGGTGGGATTACCGCATTTTCATTGAAAAGTAAATCAGTGCTGGGGACACCCTTAGAATTCTGCTTGTTCATCTTCGTGTTATAAATATGCAAGTTGTATGACTCAGTTCCACTGATTCTAGCAAATATAGAACCTGTTGGTAAAATATTTGACTGTGAGGCTGCCCCAGATGCAAATGCACTCTTAAGATTACTTGGAATCTTAATATCAGTGATCTCAGCTAATGATGGAACAGAAAGTAATCTGACAAACCCAGATTTTAACATAACTGCTAATGCAACCCCATTGGGAATGTTGATCATCCCACTCTTAACACAAGTATCCTCAATAACCTTGTGGGACAACTTTTGCTTTGGCAACTTCAATACACGAATATCTCTGTTCGAAGACGTTACAATATACCCAGGAATCACAATACCCTGTGCCAATTGCCTGAAAACCTCCAAGCTTGCAACTGTAGACTGTCCATTTTTGGAATTTATAGGAATGATCTGCTCAAGTTTTGCATTCGTTTGATCTTCACTACTAAGTGATCTGTAGTTCAAGCCCACAGTCTTGTCTGTCATGACAACCTGGAATGCACCATTTGGTTGTGGGACGATTTTAAACAACACCAAATTACCTCCGTTATTAGTTCCGACCATCAAAACAATGGAAGAATAGCCATCTTGTCCATACTCCATGATGGCAAACTCGATTGTCGAGACATGGCACGCACCAGAAACAGAAACCAAATATTCGTTAATGGAGTCTGTGTTCAATATAACTGCAGGACCTCTCGAAATATCACACACAACAAGCCTTCCAGACTTATACCCAATAGCTGCAAAACCAATCTCGCTCATTTTGAGGTATGAGATTTCATCTTTAGCCTCCAACTGCAAAAGGAATAATGGTAAGAACGTGTTTGTCATTGCAAAACTTCCCAGGATCCTGGAACTGATATCTAAGATTTTTGCGTTACCGTTGGCATGTTGAACTGGACAAGAAGAGTAGTCCTTGCCATCGGAAGAACCCTGGAATTGGTTGGAGCGCTTGCCGAATTTACAGATGACAACATCGCCACTTGCCAAGCCCACCAACATTTCTCTGCTTTCAAAAGCAACAGATACATGATTGATTCTCAAAGAATTGTGGTCGTTCCTGCCATGCAAAGTTTCTTTCAAACTGATCTGTACAACGTTTTCGACATCGGTATTTTCTGATCTTGAAATGTCAGTCAATCTAACCAAGCCGTCCTCATGGCCAGTGATCAAGATGCTTCTGAAGGAATCGTCATATCCAAGTGGTCTAACTTCATTGTGGTGACCTGTGGGTGCACCTCCTTTTAAGAGGACTTTGTTTTTGGCACACGCACCACTGGAAGCTCTATTAGATAAGATAGAATACCAATCAATTCTTCTAACAAGTTTGATGTATGAGTAAGTGACTGGCGGGTGCACGAACCCAACTGAAGTTGGTAACAAGAGGTTGCCTAAATCTGTGCTTCCTTGAGCGCCACTTGCAGCTGCCGAAAACTGAATAAAGTATATGCAATTCAAGTTTGTCAACAAGAGCAAGTAGCTTGGATCATGACCTCCATTGAAATAAGGTAAGCTTTCTGTGTTGATAGGAACGATATCCTTTACGAATTCATATTGGCCTGTGTGTTGTTGGATGAATGGTAGAGGGATTATACGCTGGCCCCCTTGTGGGTTAGCGTAAAAGGCACCCTGTTTGTCGTAAGAAGCTAAAGAGTACTTGAGGGTGTAGCCAAAGTCCAAGACTTGTAATACTGGAGGCGATGATCCCAGGGGGTTGTCCATACTGACGATTAATTCGGTAGTTTCTGGGTCCCTTGTACAAACCCATTTTACGCTTCTGATTTGGGTGTGTAGTTCCTCTGAAGCTGGGGGGATTAGGGGAGTCAACAAGGGTCCAGGTTTATGCAAGGAAGTTTCGAAAATGCTTCTTGCTTCTAGGAGAGTGGATGATGCGACATCCCAGAACACGAGAGAGTTGTCTTTATGCACGGTGACCACGTGAAGCCCGTTTGGGTGGAAGTGGGCCTCCGACATTTCTATAATGACGTTTTTGCTACTTCCGAATACCTTCTTTTTGTAGCCGTTGGCGATGAAGCTGGAGTACTCGAATCCCTTAGCATCACGGTCCATTTCGTAGATGAACGAGCTTTTCACTTCCCCCGATGTTAACGAGTACACCACGGCACAGTGCGAGTACGCAACCAAAATTGTGCCTATGTCCCTGGGGTGCCATTCAATGGACAACACTGGAGAAAGTTTGTGTTTGCTTAAAATGCGTTTCTGCAAGTTATCCACTCTAAATGGAGTGACTGATTGTCTATCGATATCATAGAACATGATGGAGCCATTAGTCAACCCCACCACTAGCCAATCCAACGAAGGATCTGAGGTGACCGAACTCACAGTACCGGGAAATGAGTACGTTCCCAAGATGCGCTTTGAGTGTAGTGACAAGATGGTTGTGTCTCCAGACCCAGCAGAGATTCCCACAAGGTACACACCTTTGACGAAACGAAGAATGTTGATGGGTTTCGATGAGTTGAACTCAAACACAACCTCCACATGCTGTTGTCCAAATACACGGATCTCGTTCTTGGTGGTGGCCACCGCAAACAAGGATTGTACGGGGTCGTACGCTACAGCCAAGATGGAGTTTCGAGCAATACCCAATTGGTTGATAATTGCAATATCAATGTGTTTGGTATCGATATCAGCGGGTGACAAGTCAACAGATCCGGCGTTCTTCAAAGCATTCGATACAGAACTCAACGAAAGCGGCGCCTTCCTCAGCTTCAACTTGTTAAACATGGCTGTAAAAAACAAAAAAAATCGCAAAGCCAAAATTTCCCCATGTGACTGTTTGAGAAAACAAACACGTAACTTTGAAAAACACCTCTAGAGGAAAATGGTATGTAATATTTCATTGACCACTGATTCACTACCCAATGATCATAAGAGGAGTTTCTGGAAGTGAAGTAATGGATGTTTAATGATTTCATCGGTTATCTTAGAGGAGTTGCTGAATCAATGCTAATTAGTGGATGGTATCAAGTATTGGTGAGTGAAGCCTGAAAATCGCTGGAAAGAAAGAAATCATTGATGAATACCATTATCAATACTGTTTTAAGATATCGACGATACTAACAATTAGGCTTTTTCTATTGATAAATTGATTGGTTTGGGGATGCTTGGAGTAGCAATTGCTGTATTCACCTACTACACAACATGGGTTTTCGTGATGCCATTTGTTGATGAGTCGAATATTTTGAACTCTTTGTTCTTACCAAGAGACTACGCTATCAAGTTGCCATTGATCTTGTTGTTGGTTGCGGGTTTGGGTGTTGGTTCATTTATTGGTAGAACCTTGATCAAGAAGGCCGAAAAGGAAAAGGCTAAGGCCCAGAAGAGTAAGAAAGCCCAATAGTTTTTGAGAATTGGTTATTAACCTGTTTAGGAAGAGATAGCGATACTTTTGAAAGACAGGGCTTATTGTCCTAATAAATATTACATTATTCTAACTCTCATTCAATGGATGCCATAGTGTATGTAATCGTAATTACTGCCCTATTTACTATTCACTAAATGTACCCAATGTGTTATGATGTATCCACTGATGTATCCAGTGTGTGTTCATCTAGTGTGTACTCATATATCTAGTGTGCAATGGATATTATCATATAATCTAAATCAATTACAGGGTGTAATTGTGCTTAGTTCTAAGATAATCTCTTACGTTAGGATTAGGAATTTATTACTGACATTTGTGAGCTACATAAACAAATGTGATGGCAGTGAATATTACTATTCATTAGCATAATTTAGTGAATTACGTCCATTAGTATTTGTACATCGGTTGGCATGCATCCAATAACACGTATAGTTAATCCATTTAATATGCAGTCTTCCTCGATTGACATGTAATCTAATGATGAGTCTTAATCTAATCTCTATGATCGAATAATAACATTGCCTGATCTAGTGATGTACTTAACTCCCTTGTACGGTTTCACCGAATCGCCCAATCCCGTCGAACTGATGATATTCAAGCTCTCTACCTTCAAGCCACTGGGGACCGCGCCCTTGTATTCGAAAGTGACCTTTAAGTAAAGAGGCTTGACCGCTCTAACTACGGTTTTAGTATCGTTTATCTCAATCAAGTTCTCAGGCGTTGGAGATGAGTTGCCCGACAAATCTGTCTGCTCCTCCTTGTAATTCGTCTCGATGGAGCCATGCAAAACCGGATGGATCCCAGGCTTGATGGCATTCAATTTCCATTCACTCTTACCCTTGCCCAAATATCTAAAATCCCCGCTAGTGATTCTCTTAGCCTTTATGTTGGTTATATTCAAGTGGTTTGCTTCTTTACTTTCATCGCTGTCCTTCCTGGTGTCTTCATCCACCTCGTCATCGTCACCATCTTCTTCTAGTGACTTTTCGGAAGACTTCCAGTGCTCACTCACAACTTCAACAACAAGGTTATCGATCTTGGCCACCTCCTTGGTATCCTTGATATAAAGCTTAATTTCAAATTCATTCAAGGTGTCGCCCAAGCCCGTCTGGAAATCAACGTCAAACAACCCTAGTATGTTGGAGGAATGCGCGTCCAAGTTGACTGAATAGTCCATCAAAACCGAGTTCCCGTCCGGAGGGATAAAGTTGAGTAGCCCCGGGTTGCTAGCCCATTTCTCTAAGTTTATACATTCATGGAAACTCGGAACATCTAAGTCTATTGATCTTGTGTTTAATGCCATCAGGAGAGTAGGTACGCCAGATAAGTGCGATTTAAAGTGCACCTCACCTTTGATTTCACCAGTGATAGGAACGAGCTTTGTGCTCAAATTTAATCTTGAAGTTGAATAGAAGCCAGAGTCAAACTGTCTGTTTATGCTAGACAAGTTCTTTTGCGTAGGTACAGGTTTGAGAATCACATTAATAGACTCAATTATATCAACATACATTTCGTTGTTTGTGTACTTCACGTTTGATCTTCTCCATGGAATGTCATTCAACCCCTTTGTTTCCGGATTATTCCCAGCTCTACCAACCTTCAAGGAGGCTAGACTGTTGTGTGTAGCTGCGCTTGCCAACTGTGAACCGGTACTCAAAAGCTTGGAGAAGAGCGACTTGCTCGGAACATAGTCTTTTAGTTTGTTGGTGTTGGTGTTGAACGGCATGTCTCCGTGTAACATCTCGTTGAGCACAAGGGCTATGGTGTCAGTGTTGGTGGACACCTTGTTTGACGTCAACGGAGTGCCCAAGTACTCTGTCAACATAGATATGAATCTTCTCAAGAACACACTGGGGATCATGGGATTCGGGTGCGTGGTATTAGAACACACCAAAAATACCCCAAGCGAATCAACCTTGGAATGTATGATAAAAACACTCGAATTGATCTCGATTATCGGCAAGGAAAACTCTTCTTCGCCGTCCGCATCCATCGACAGACTCATTGTGGCGTTGGCATTACCTCTCGTTATCGATTTACGGTACACCGTAGGATCATTCAAATTGACCTTGGTCTTTAAGGTACTTTCTACAGTACTGTACCTTAATGATTCGAGCGATGAAAGATGCTCAAACACTAGGTTGCTCGAACTGTCGGTGATGAACAACGATTCGATCATGTGGTTCTTTTTCATTTAGAATTTCGTGAAAATATATCTGATTATATAATACACTACTGATCCTTGAGATAGTCCCCTTCACTAATGGGTCTTTCATGTCTTCCTCTGATATCTTCCAATGTGTATTCTTCTTATTTCGTAGTATTAACCTTCTCTTAGATCATCTATCGTGATTTGAAGTTTTCAAGTTCATTGTCCTATAAATTGTCCTGATTTGTGGTCAATTTCTTGAACTTTGGGTTGCAAGCCTGGGATACAGTAATGCTTAAAGGGAGTGCCAGTCTTAGTTTCAGTTCTTTGGGTCACGCACCCCATTTTGTTACTCCTTATTGGTTGATATTACTCACTATTAGTCTATTATCAGTTACACTGCACCCTAAGTTAACTTATAATCAATTACACTACACCCTAAGTTAACTTATAATCAATTACACTACATCAGTTTATATTTCATTAGGCCAGTACTTAATGACATATGGCTCTACAAACTCAATTAGAGCTCCACGATATCCCGTTCTGTTTTAGAATCTAGATTTACGGATGACTACAGCACATCTCAAAATATTAGTAAATTAGGGGATTAATATAAATATTGGGATAGGGTAGGGGAAAAGTAAAGGAGTATATAAAAAGCATCTTTCAGAAACAACCATTGTGTTGAAGCACATCAAAACGTGGGCAAGGGTCCAAAATACCCAAATTTCTGTAACTTCTGATTGAAACCTACCGATGCAATTGCAGCCGAGCCAAACATAAGAAACATCAATAAAAATAAAAATAAAAACATCATAGTAGGCAATTCTTGAACTGTACACTCACAAGGAGTTCACGATTCAAAACCAGGGAAGGGGGGAG